>CAJQZN010034626.1:0-50496 GCA_907164685.1 Colias eurytheme | reverse complement strand
TGAGAGGAACTTGGTCATAAAATCTGCTGCTGGCTCCCGGACCACAAGCAAAATGCAACTTACAAATATTTGATGAATTTTTAAGAAGAGATAAAATTCGAACATGATGCTGAAATCGAACATGGGCATCATTTCACTTTTCAAATTTTCTAAATGTTTAAAGGTGAAGATTGAATTGATTGAACTATTATAAATTGGCCAGTTTATTTTCACATCTGTATCACCGCTATTTCTATAGAAGCAACTAGGTAACCAGACTTTTTTATCCTACAATGGGTATCAACATTTTCATTACCAACCAGACAACGCAACTGCGTCACCGTGGCATGGCATTTCATCATGGTTTCATCCGTTCGTATTTTTTGTAGGTTTTGTAACGAGCCAACATGTTAGTGCTGAATAAAGTCTATATCTTTACAACTCTCTACCGACCCTACCTATGCCACACCAACTACCTAGAACCTGAGTACCTGATATAGTATATACTACACCATACCTTTGCACTCCTTGCGCACGGACACACGCAGCAGCGCCGGCTCGAGCACGCCCGTGTTCGCGTTCGCGCACATCTTGCACACGAATGAGAACTGCGCGTTCCACCGCACCGCGTGGTCGCGGACCTCCTCCCTGGAACACGAAATTGGAACTGTTAGAAGGCGGAACAAAGAATGAAAGAAAGAAAAGAAAAGAAAGAAAAGACATTTAATTCAACACACACATAAAGACAAATAAAAATAAAACAGAATGGTCGATGTTGGATCTCGAAGGTGGTAAATACTGCAAGTGATATACAGTCAAAATGTTGCTTATATAGAGGACAATCAGCAGGATAAGATGGTTACTCTTTTGTCCGAACAGGAATACAAAAGATGATCACATAAATTCATTTGGCAGAATTCATATTGGTTTTCTACTTGATGTTTTATTCTTATCCTAACATATTTGTTTCAAATAGTATCACGTTGCGATGTTCAAACATTACAAATAACTTCAATCATTGTTATACCGGAATCATAACATTTTACCCACATGTACCAAAAACAATGTACCTACTAATCTTCTAAACATAATCCAGAATGCCGAACAAAGCAATTCCGTGCCGTAGCTATATAAAATATTCTTGCGAACATTGCTCTATTTCGGGGGCACTTTATTGCCCCGTAAACTGGAGATCATTAACCCGTTCGCAATTCGCTCGGGGCATTCCTCGTAATGTAACCGACGCGCGTTTATGTAAATTTATGGGCAATTTATGGCTCGTAAATGACAATACTCATAACATATGTTATTTCAAACTCCTAGGAATACTAGTAAAACATATTGATGTTAGTCTACTACTAACAAATAAGACTGACTATAGCTAAACTATATTCATTAGGTATTGAGTTCTTATTAAAATTTATGATCATGATCCCTATTTTAGACGAACTATTTCCTCGCAAAAAACAACATAACAGGTAAACATAAATACGACTTTTTTTATTAATTTAATAAGACATTGTAAAGTAACATGGCGAAAAGAATATTTTAAACCGTTACTAGCATAGCTAAAAAATAGGCATCATTAGTACAATGGAGATTTTCAACTGTGAGACGAGACACGGGTAATTTCTTACATTATCCTTAAACAATAGCATAAATACTTTACTAGTACATTTATAGAACGTCTGTAGATAATAGAAATATAGGAAACACTTTTTCCTCCCAACTATTAATAGTTTATAATTTATATTTAAATATTGTATCCATTGGTTTTTAGTTTTATTTACATTTAAATGTTGTGACCCAACTCGCATTAGTTGTTGTGGTTTACAAAACCCTCACATTCGCATTTTTCGCAGTTTTAGTTCGAAACAAACATGGGCTGCTGTTGAAATTTACTTCTTTACTTCTATTTTTTACGTTACGTTTTACTTCTATTTTAAATAAAAGATAAAAATTAGAAGGATTTAGAAGATTTTTTTCGCAATGTGACGATATAATCAAGCACATTAATAGCCATTTGCAGGAATGTTTGATGTAGGTAAACTTTTAATTATAATCACAACATTAAGAAGTTTCACAGCAAAAAAGTATCTAAAACTACAGAAAGCGACGCGAAGCGAAGCGAACGCGGGACTCTCACCTAATCTCAGTAACTTCAGAGCTTCACAATTCACATTACACTTTGCAGTAAACACACGATTTAATACGCGACGTTTATTTTTATAGTTCATTGTGCACTTCGGGGTCAAGTGGACGGGAGACATATTTACCTACCGAGAAGAGAGGGATGCTGTTAATATCAATGGAGATCTTTTATTTATATGATAAAGTTATTTCAATTTGAAGTGAAATGAAAATGCAAGAAATTGTAACAGGTAATTAATGTAATACACAACAATTGACCAAAATGATGCTAAAAAAGAAAACTGGTAGCTACTGCGACTGTGAAAATCAAGGACCATGATCAACCCTAATGGTTGTATCTTTTTTGTGTGCTACAAATATAAATTCCGAGTAAATTCTATAACTTTTGTTCTTAAAAATCTCTTATAAATAAAAATCAACATTTTAGTTCGAATTTACACGTGTCATATTTACTTATTAATTATATTTCATATTTGTTACTGAACTTGTAGTGATTCCGGAAGCCGTAATTGCAAAACCGTATCAAATCCGCAACTTCCGGTCGCCTGAAATCGATTTATATCCACATATAATATAATATAAATATATGTATAAATAAAACATCAATCGTGCAGATCCAAAGGCATTGCTGAATACGAGGAAGTTTATTGACTAATCAATTCATTAGTTATTGCATGTAACATTATTATTTACTTATTTGTTATTTCATTATTTTTTATAAGATAGATAGGTAGAGAAGGCAAAAAATACAATGCGAAGTAATCTTAACTGATAGTTTTTATATTATTATAAAGGGAATACTTTAATATTTGTGTAATTTACCTAATTATTTAATTCTTTCAGAAAAAAAAGTTTCATAATATCATTTATTTACGCGACACAAATAGTAACATACTACATAGTCACTATCTGCACGGTACAAAAGGATTTACTTTCAACACCAATAATAATTCTTAGAACTTAGTAATTTTACTTCTTTCTTTTGCTCATTAAAAATCCTTAAAAGTAAGTTATACATGGCCTGCATCAAAAGTGCATAGATTATATTTAGGCGATAGTTGCGCATGAGTGCACACCCTCACCCATACTGTGTAAAGGTGAGACGGGGTAAACTTCAGTCGGCTGGGTAACATAATACAATGCCCTTTTGCTAAATGCAGTAAGGAAATCCTTTTAGAGCGAGCGCGCACGAGCAACTTTGTCTCCGCAACTATTTTGTCTCCGCAACTATTTTGTCTCTCCACCCATGGGCTAGTATGAAAGTGCGCGCACGTAGCGACGCAACTCCCCATACAAATTGATGGGAGAGACAAAATAGTTGCGGAGACAAAGTTGCTCGTGCGCGCTCGCTCTTAAAATGGTAACGGATTTTGTTCTATCGAAGTGGTAAATGGTGGAACTATGTTAAGGTGCTTCTAGAAGAAATCTTATTGAATAAATAAATGTTTGAGTTTGAGGTGTCTAATGAAATGAAACATCAAGAGTTGACTGATTTTCAGTAAAATCACTTCATCTATTTTCGCATAATTAGACAAAATAAATCCACTATTGATATTCACATTTACAAAACTTTAATATCTATCGTAGTACTATAAATTCGAAAGATTTGTTTATTAATTATGATAAGTCTAGTCTAGTATATAATATTAGTGTTATATCTTTCAACCTGTCCCCTCCAGGTTCCGCCTGGCTGATCACCCCACGCAGTCAGGTGCCACGCGCCGATCCTACGGGACCATTCATCAACCACACTTATGCACATTATTTAAGTATGTATGTAGGTTCGTTTTAATTATGATATGTAAAGGGGTCTGTGGTGTGTAAACAATGAATCAGCAATCAAATGTATAAGATATTTAATTAAAAAAATGTTATATTTCAGTCTGGCTAGATATGGAAGCTTCGTAAAGATTAGGATTGAAATATTACTCGTGTTAGTTACAAATTGATGTATGGAGAAAAGGGTATTTTCACCCTGTTTCCTTATTTGTAAGTAGCTGATAAGAGCCTTCGTTGCTCGTTCAGTTATTTATAGCCCAAGTCGTGACTGATCCTGCTTACAAATCTCTTTTCATTGTATCAAAGACTTTATGAAGTTTAAGATCTTAGAAATGTCTTATACCTACTGCATATTTACTTCTTAAAACGCACCTGCTCGTTTGGAAGTTTTTGTAATACTTATTAATACCAACACGCCCGCCCTTTAACAAAAACTCAATATATAATCAATACATTGGTGAAACGTGATCGAACCCGCGACCGTGAACACGCGAATCCACCACGTGTTCATAATCACCACTTAACGGCTATAATCGCAGCATTGCTTGTACTTAATTCGTATGTTTCACTTAATCGTACAGATATTAAAAACAGTGTTATTATTATGTAGTTGATAAATGCAAAATAATACAGATATCAAAAATCCTTATTCCATCATCTTGTTTACGTGACATTACAGGATAATCCAGACTCTATCCATCAATAAAACAATAATCACTGCTTACCTGTAATAATTAAAAAAATTATAACTCTTAGCCATGGTAGTTAAGTACTTAAAACAAATGCTACTTAAGACATTTTGTAAAATCCTAACCTCCTTTGAACCAACATGATTTTAAATTCCAAAACCTCCTTACCAATTAAGCTCA
Organism: Colias eurytheme; assembly: GCA_907164685.1. NCBI lineage: Eukaryota > Metazoa > Arthropoda > Insecta > Lepidoptera > Pieridae > Colias > Colias eurytheme. The sequence continues at coordinate 45,718 of CAJQZN010034626.1, read as the reverse complement.
ACCGTTCCATCTCCTACGAAACAAAGGACCATTCAAGATACTGCCAGCCACATATCGACACAACGCTTGCCAATAGCGCCCATCAATCAAACTCGACAATAAATCCATTGTTCCTTACATAACATTACATAAGCTGAGAGGATATATCCACATCGCAACCATCTCGACTGGACGCGCGTTACATCACATTTCACGACAGCAGAGCGACACCATTCTTCATTTTACGACGCACGTGTAGGCTGGATTAATGTAGCCAAACTTTTATCTTACCGAGAAGTAATGGCCAAATATATTTCTTCCGAATACTTGTCTTTTAATAAATTTAGGGACGACTACGTGCGGAATTTATTAAGCTTCTAATATCATTCTAAGCAAGTATTTAATATACCTAACATATTTTTATACGTAAGAAAAATAAAAGCAGAATATTCCGCACATAGCGCCACACTTTGAATTCCTCGTCACATTCTCAACAACTAACCAAACGACAATAACCAAAAAGTTACATCTATATTTTACATATTAAACAAAATGAAACCAATAAAAACCAGGCAAAACTACCTCCTGTCATTTATTCCCAATCTGAACGTCCCAGAGACCTACACAGACAATTCGCAGCGAACGCTGGCAGGAAGACTCGTCTCCAGCCCACTATAAAACTCATAAATCATCCGTACGATAAATCACAAAATAGTTTATCGTTTAAGGCCATTCGGCGCGCTAGATATAATGTGTTATTTATTGGATGTGTGCTCGAAATCAGATGGTATGATGTTGATTCATGATTTAAAACAGAAGTAAGGGAAAAATTTAACGATCACATGTTTTATGTTTGTCAGGTAATCAGCATTAACCTTAAAGGATATACATAAAAGACCGTGTAAAGTTTTCAGGATGATACCTAAAGACTTTGCGATGACCCAATCATTCCCGTAATAGGATGATTACCTACAGACATAAAATCTGACACTCGTGATACAGAACTAGACATATCCATCCACCATTACCACTACAATCTCCCAACCGGTTCGTACTCCACAAGTACCGGTTCGTCCCTCGGCTGGAAGCAGAAATAGTTGCGTGACGTACAAGGTGTGTTGTTCAGCTAAACGGAGCAAGGTCGCAAGTGGTATCAGGTGTCGGGTGGCGGCAGATGGCCCTACGCGTTATTGTATGGATGCTCTTGATTTCCTAGTATTTTACGTTTATGGATTACATACTACTTTTGATCCTTGTATTTACGACTGTTTTGACTGTACCATAAAACATTAATATGTACGTTCACCCCGTAGAATGTAATTAATAAACTAAATTTTCTCAACTCTGCATTCGATTGTACTGCATTGAACCAATCCACTTTTTAATCAATAGTGAAAAAGACAAACAAACAACTCGTCATATTCAATTTGTTTACAAATTAAGAAAATTTAAGTGCCCATTTCTAGCTAATCATCGAATAAGATTCTATGCTTCAATGTGGCAAATGCGCGCAAAAAACATATCAATATTCCCTCTCCACCAACCGACCTTCAAAATATCGTTTCGCAGCATCCAATCTCATCTCAAAATGCACTCATACGTCCACAAGCGGAAGACATTGCGATATACGCTGCACACTTTCACGGCATTACGCAATACATCGTCTATTGCTCACCAGAATAATGCTCTAATCAAATTATGAACATTTCTGCTGTACGTCCGCTATTGCGAATTGATTATCAACAAAATTACTACAATGAAATCAATTGATTACAATTTAATTTATCTTTAACAACCTCATTTAATCGTCGATAATTTTTTTACAAACGATTCGAAATTTCACTTCAATACGAATCGACAACAAAATACTCAAATCTACTTCATCACAGCCCTAATTTAGGTATACTTAAGAAAAATATTTCCTATTCAACTAAAATTTAAAAAATATTGATTTACTTTTTATACAAGGATTCTAACAAAATAAATACACTCAAATCAAACTACAAACTTTACTTAAAACACTTAGTCATAAAACATTACAAAATACCCCTGAACGACTCCTACAAACAAATTAGCAATGGAGACGAAACGCGCCCAAGCTCATCATTTGACCTTCACGGATTCCCTTGAACGTGGGCTTGGTGAATCACTGCTGACGAGGAGCCGCCTCTGTGTCTACCCACAGTGGAGGAATATTTGCAATCAATAGTTGATATGAAAAGCTATTGTATTAAAATTGAGTGGCCAATATTGCGAAAGTATGTCTTGATATCATCAATGCGTCCTGGAAACGAGTGTGGCTTCAGTTTATGTTTCTTTTATAAGTAGCAAACCGAGGAGCATTATATTCGCGATGTCCATCTTGCCTTTTTTAGACTAGATAGAAAAGGGGAGCTTGTAATTAAGTATATAAGGTCTATTTCCTGCATGTCTTTGCATCCCATATTATTACGATAATCCTTCCAATAACTCTATCAAAACCGGTCGTTTTCAATTTTGTTACAAATATCTCTAATTAATATTAATACGCATATATACCTTCTTCAAATATTTCTGAAATAACTTTAGAGCCTTAAATAAAGCCGTGTAAAAAATGGTCAAAACATCCAACAAAAAACGTGCGTCGATTAACCATCAGCTCGTGATCTCGGCGCGTAATTTTGCGAAGGTCGCTCTTCACACGACACGCATGTAAAGTGGACGACCGAGCCCATCCAGTGTTTTTGCACTAAAATTACGTGTTACAATCGTGTTCCTTTAAAGCACGACGGTGTTTAATATTGTTATTCGTGTTGCTATTATATAGCAATCAAAATAAACCAGACACTATTAAATGGCTAGTGTCTGTCGGTTGTTTTTTTACGTCTATTTAAACTCACATCCCCACCCTTCCATACATTCATGCCGCTTTTGCCATAAATATAACAACTCTATTCCACGTTGTATTTGAATTTCTGTAGCATTGTCACTAGACAACCCGAATTACAACACCTGCAGAACACAACACAGCACATGTTACACGTAAATCTTCCACCACCAAAAGACCACAATGCAAAATCTCTTCACAACGAGCTTCATCTCAGAATTCCGGAAGACCGGGACGCGGATGTGAGACCGCCACCAATACCCGCTCCCAGAACCGGTCCAGCAACTCGCTGCGTAATTAGATACGGAAGTTGACACGAGTAATCGATATTAGATGGATATACATACGTGCTAGGTTATGTATAATTTCTTAGTAATCTTGCTCTGTTTGCTCTCGTGAGACTGCGGAATTCAATATTGGAAGTACATACTGTCAAGATCTAAGCAAACATATTTTACGATTCCCGAATTCTGTACAGCAGTTTCTTTCGCTATATTGGTTAAGCTACAATAGTAGTGCTGCTAGATTCAGTATGTATTTTCCTATTATACTGACGCAGTTATAATAGAAATTGAATATGCTGAATCAACGTTACCTAATAGACAAATGAAGTTAATAATCTTCGAGCTTCATCAACAGGAAAGGGAAGGAATAAGGAAGCTAGCACCTCGTGCTCCTGATCTGGTAACTATAACAAATTTGGCGCAATGGTACCAGGAATACATACATACGCGGATGTAGATACGCACAAATAGTTTTATAGTTATGGGTAATGCGAGCACGGGCTTCCTTATTACCAGCCCTCATTACTGTGGCAATTACACTAGACCATAGGTATAGTGGTAAATGGTATTATTTCAAAAATGTCATTGCATAAAAATATATTACCACTTAAATTGTGTAGCTCCTCTTTCTTAGGCCACTACAGCCTGTTTTTGAGCTTTATTTAAATGCCACCTCTTTATTTGATTTTCCATTAAATAAACCAAATTCCCAAGTCTCGAGGTAAGCTAAATCTTTTCAATACCGATCCAAGCCTAAGCAGGTTCGCGTGACGTCATCGGAAGTAGGAAATAAATGCATGGCTTCACACTATGTAGACCCGATTTCACAAAGTAATCGACGTTTATAACATAATCGACGATTAATATGAAGTATCTACGTCTCGTACAATATCCGGATAGCTAGCGGAGTTAAACACATGATTATTACTGATTAAAATTAAAACAATACAGTTTAAAGAATTTTAAAAGCAGATTATATCTACATATCGTACATTCCTTTACAGAACACAATATGAGATCGATAAAATAAGAGTTATTTAATCAAGTTTAGCTGTGAATTGAGAAGTTCGTCTTTGTATCTGTTCTAAATATAAATTATAAGTCCCACACAACGCTCTAAAAGCACAGTTCTTCCAATAAAAACTAGACAATGAATAAATCTTAACATATTATCTCGCAAATATAACAATAACAAAAAACAACGGAACTCACGCCCAAACACACCCATCCCTGCGCAAGTCAGTATCATCAACCTCTCAACAATCATCTCAAAATTTAAATACAGCAATGTCCTACAACCAATACCATTAACTATACATACAGTTAATAACCAAGGTAAATACCACCAACTAAATGAGCCCTGTTCACAATGAGCAGCGTTGGGCAAGTAGAGGCAATCACGAAGAGGGGCTTAATGTCTGTGATCGGCCATCATTGTTGATGTCTATTTATAATCGCCGTAAAGGCGGCAAACATCGACATTCATTTGTTGGGCCAACGCTGCACATTGTAAAGAAGGCCCATCATATGGACATACTAACGGTGTAACGCAAGGACGCCAAACCGGACCGGTCGCGGGTGTCGTCAGCGATCCGAAATATGACGATTCGAGTGGTGAAAGGTGTTTCTGTAGTTGAGGCTTATTAACAAGCTGTATTGCTGTATATTAACAAGCTGTGTGTATCGATTAATGAGATGAGTCTATATATAGATGGATTATACATAATACATTACGACATAGAGGGTGGTCTTCTCTAGCTCATTACGTGAATCGGGATTATACAGTTATCTCTGTTTTTTTTTTTTATATTAAAGAATTGACTCTCTCAGGACTCATGCATCAATTTATAAAACGTTTGTTATGTTATTAATTATTATCAATAGTAATTCTTTCAGACAATCAATCATTTTACCCCAAATATAAAAGGAAGCAGAGCGAAGTCAGCTAACTGTTGACCTACAGTAAAATATAAGGCAATAAGCGTAGGTGAAAAGCTATTACAATAGGTCATTAAATATACCAGTTTACATCCAATATTTTACACTTAAAAACTTCGGAACCGAAAACAAACTTTGAAGAGGAAACGCGAACGGCACGAATAAGGTCAAATTCCACTAGTTTGGTAGGAAAATATGCATAAATTCAAGCATGCTATTTTGTGGACATGGTAAGTACGTATTCATTCATTTATTATAAATACACTGGCATTTATATACATAGTTGTTTAACCACATTATAATTACATTACCATTCTTCGTTCATAGTTGTTTCAACATTTTAGAAAATTTTAAATAAGTATCTTTAAATGTAATCATAAAAATTCTGTTCAGTAAAATAATTACTGAGGAGAAAGTAAAATTTTCAACAAATGAAATAGCAAAAACTATTTCTGGAAACACGTAAATATTAAAACATGACGTAACACCAACGCATTACAATCTAAATCTTACAAACCGCCCATCCCATACCACGAGATGAGACAAGGCAAAAAATAAAAATGACGCTACGTTCGCGTTGTAACCGCTTTATAAATAAACATTACATTTTCGCTAGAAACTGCTAAACGCTAACGCCAGCGCTGAGCTTGGTGCTGACGTAGCGTGCAGTCACCGCTCGCTGAGATCACGAGATGCCGTCACTGCGTTGGGGATTCCCATGCGTTTTCATATCTAATTGTTATAAGGGTTTTCTTGAACCTTCATGCAAGTGAATAAAAGCTTTATGGTGTTCTGGCTATTGTGGCGTATTTGCTAGAGGAAGGTAAGATTTCAATAACACAATTTTTCTGTTCTGTCTACCTTATTTGGAGGTAGGAAGGAAAAGGGACGTGCAAACGAAAATTTATATTAAACTCTGTCCATCTGCCTCGGAAACCATTTGATTGATGGATTTGGTGTGAAATGAATTCGCAATTCAAATTGTGATGTATTTGAATGAGATATAATACAAAACGACCATCACAGTCTTCTAGAGATCGTTACCTAGCGATAAAGTCACCTTTTGCAAATGTTTCAATGTTGTTGTTTGCCTTTCATGTTTTATTTTTAACGCAATAAAGAAATTATACCATTCGACAAATTAACACTAAATAAATTCATCAATGCATTGCACGCGCCACCGTCTAAATTCAACGCAAGGACGAACCGTTTGAGCCGCGGAATGTTCTCGTTATAATTCAAATAAAATTAATTGTTCGTGTTCCCGCGCTTATTGAAAACGTCCAATTTAGGAAGTGATCGTGACGCATACCTACAAATATACTTAAATAGGAAATAGCAACGGCTCGTAATTATGTTTGAATGTTTGCTACCTAATCATTAGCTGTATGTTCAGCTAATGATGATGATGTAGGAATATAAAATTCAGAAATTGCAACAGCTACTACTGTTTGGAATATGAACGTAGAATACTGAGCGTATTAATGTTCCTCAGGTAATCCCATGATAGAGTTTTTCCAAGTAATCATAGAGTAACAAGGTTTTACGAGGTCGTTTCAGTGTTAATTCTAAAAGTACGGTCTTGAAAATATAGTCAAATCCATCCTACCTAATTTCGCATATCCAAATAACATGCAAAAACTATCATTAGTATATTTTCGTCGCTGAAGACGACTCATTACTAAAGTATAGCGAGTGGGCGAGCGACGAATTTGAGCAAAGTTAACTGGCGTGACCCCTGCGAGACGGCAGTCAATTTATTATGATTTATTTACACGATTTTTAAACCTGGTGTTAAGGTTATTAATAGATTCGCATAGAACACTGAACAATTGTTTTTTTTTAATTACATACTATGTACTAGTATGACATCATGATTAAAATATGATTTGTATTTATTATTGTGTTGTAAGCTGGTACGCAATAAACACTAGTTTCAAAACTGGTAGAGATGATACTATCGGATCGAAGAAAAAAGGCAAAATTGTCGATGCCCATTATCAATTTGGCCCTTAAAGTCATAATAATGAATTAAAGATTTAAAGATAATATATACTTCAATAACAAGGTAGGCAAACAAGCAATATCTATTGCAAAAACCTTGTAAATAATAAAGAAAAGTCTTGATCCATTCAAGCATTTACGCAAACAATTATACAACACTGATAACTCCAATCCCTCCATTACAGAAGTTGAACCACACGCGTAAACGCAAAAACAGCCTACCCGTATTACACAGCACCATTGATAAGAATTATCAGAGCACGTGCCAAGAAATCGCAAGGTCGAGTCGGAGCCTGAACTTCCGCGTTCTCGAGCCACTACTGGTGATGCAAATTGAGCTTTGGGTGATCGAGACCTTCAAGTGGGTAGGTTTGTGAGTGTTTATAGGTACCTGGGCCTGTTTTGCCAGATGGCTAGTTAGTTGAAGAATGACTACCATGTACCAAATTGTGATTGTAACGGTGTAACTATTATTCTGTTGTACCTAACCTGGGTTGCTAACACGCGCGTTGCAGGCTTTAGTAACTATTCGACTGTGTGCACAAATAACACACATGTTTTAGATATTTGCTAATAACATATAGGTTCGTTAAAACATCTTTGTTTATAAATAGAAAAACTTCTTATACCTTTAAACTTATACATCTAACGGTTATGACTTCGTGAGTTTTTACACCTGCCATTAAGTTTCTCAGAGCCTCGCGCCACCTGCCGTTGACAAGTTTTAATTAATAAAGTATTTCAATTACGGTAATTGAGAACTATTACTTGAAAATTTTAATATCCCAAAGTATACTATAAATGGAGCAAAAAATGTATGCTTCGCGAATTCATACCATCTTTGGTGTATGTTTTTGCCAATTGAACATTGATTTTGAACACGTTCCAATACTGCTTCTATCTGTTATTATTTATGGCTGTATAAGAATTCAAGTTCCGTATATCATATATGTTTGTGGCAGATTCTCTAGAATTAAAGATAATTGGTTTGTTTTACCTAGAATATGTATGGAATATGTAATATGAATTCTTGTGTCTCTATAAGACCAACAATTGCAATGTAGGTCCCGTTCTCAGTGAAAATTTTACTATTTTCCTGGTTTCCGGAAAGGTTCAACCCTAAGAAGTAATATTAAGAGATTACATAAAGAAGTCAGCGACTAGCCAAACGAACCGAGAACTGCATTATCTTGTAAGTACTTAAAACTTAAGTGAGGTAATGAGGAGACGAGGGGACGAAATCATAATAGCATTAGTCTCCCCTTTATTGGATTAACGGCGCAGGGAAGAGAACCTAGACAGAAACGTGGAGAATCTAGTCGATCTGTCACGTGTATGCCTATGGGCAATTTAAAAGCCTACGCAATGAGAGCTTCTAATTAAAATTGGCATTTCTAGAAATTTTCAAATTCTAATTGTATCCGAAAGGATTGAATTTAGTAGTCGTACTAAATTGCTCTCATTAAAATCTGACGCAAAAAAATCGAGTCGCTTATAAGTAATGAATTCGCAGTTCTTGAACTTGGATAAACTGGTTTAATTGATGTTCCAGAACTCAATTTAAGGCCTGTCTATAGATATACATCTACACCATCTTTAAAACCACTTATAACCGGTTTGATAAGCGCCACACCAATTTAGTAGCGTCACGTGAGTGTCATCCTTACATCTTGACATCTCAATCATACTATGTACCTATATATGTTTTATACAGGATGATATGCGACTACTACACACGCGATGCGACACTAATCTTTATCCAACCTACGGTCTTAAGTCTTACAACATCACTAGTAAGACGACCTTACAAGCCACTACCATTTGTTGCATACCTCTCCAATGACACCAAAAAAAAAACAACCCAGAATCGAATGTTCCCACAGAGCGAAACATTTGCATAGAGTCGGCTCAAGTTTTCTTATTTACTTGTTTATGATGGCGTCTGCAAATTGATTTCGTTGAGCGAGGTCCGGTCACTGACCCGCTCCCCTTACCTCTGGCAGCGGGGACTCCCGCCCTCCCACAGCCTTCGGTAATACGCTTTGTCATAACTCGTAATAACTTTATAATTAACTTGGTGTTAACAGCTTTCGAACTTTATTAATCGATGTTTGAGTTAATTACCATTTGTGTCACATTTTATCTTATATCACATAATTGGAGAGCGAAAGAGATCGCAACATACAAAATTTCCCACATATACCTTGAATGTTTAGACGCATACAAGTTTAATCCATCAGATTCCAGTAATATTGAAGTTTCAAGGAACAGAGATTAAGTATATTCCACAGGCTTTACTGAGTTTCCACGTGGATAGAGCCAATAATACGTTCTAGGAATCTAATCCAGGAGACCTAGATCCTATTTGCGAGCACTACCTCTACGTTGCTTATCTATCAACATCTGTAGGGGATTAATCTTACGGTTTATAAGTTTGTATGTCTCGAAATACTCATCATATTTTAAACATATGTTAAAGATTATTTAGAAACTGTTTCGTTTTTACTAGCACAGGCATTCTATGAGGACTATATATTTTGTCATCCACCGTCCTACCCAAATTGACAAAACAGACATACAAAGTACATGTAAGATCTTAATACTACCCGCTAAGTAAGAACTATATATAATTCAGTACTTCCAGAGCGCATATAAGATAAACTAATTAATGACAAATGTATACAATCCATATACAATCTCATCTATTAACGAACCCATTTCCAAACGCACCAGTCCATTTACCATTAAATACAAACACTAAATACTAAATAGCGTATTGTTTGTTTACAAATTGTGGACCTGTTCCAATGTTTACGACGTCTGCTGCGAAACGCGATTAGGGCCGTTAGGCTGTTCACACGCGAACGACACGACTTTTATTTTTACGTATTATGTTTTAAAATATTAGATTTATTCGAGTCTTTATTTAATTGTTAGTGTCAATCGTTTGGCAATAGGTACAGATTTATTTATTAGTACATAGTTGCAAATTGCAACCATTGCAGAAAAGCTAGAATTTTAACTTAAAAATAAACTTAAAATAAATAGGCGAATGACTCTTGATGACGTACGCTAAGCAATTCTAATGAGTAAGTGCTACTTTCGTGGACTAAGTGTGAACTAACTGAAATTACTATGAAATAAATAACACATTCATATTATGTAGTAATTCAAGTAATGAATAATGATTGTAATAACTGAAGCGAGTTACATGTCCCAGTCAAATTTTCCATTTTATTATTGATAGCATCATGAAAAAACGTATACGTAACGTAACCATAATTAATGAAATTTAGTGTCTTATACAAAAAAAATACAACAGCCTTGTTACAGCTAGTCGTCCGTCCCGTTCCCCCCTAAACGATAGAAATAGGACGGATAAACATTCAAACACGCCTGTTATCAGGAAGCTGTCGTTTACTGCGCGTCAAATCATTTTGGGATCAGCAAAAAAGCTTATTGGGTTATAAAAACTGTTTACACAATTATTTCCCGTTATTATTTCTTGTAACACTGCATAGTTAGTTTTTATTTTAAGTAAATTGTATATTGTAGGTGATTATAGTTAAGTATTTTTTCTTGTTGTTGTTGTAAATATTTGCATAATGTCACCTTGAATTGTTGTCCATCAATTTTAAGGAAATTGTCAGCTTACCTGAAACAATGAGATTAAAATTAATATAAAGTATAAACATTTAAATAACAGATATACCTTCCGTCCGGCCGTTCATAATAACGTCTTCATATCTCACGGTTATTACCAGCGCGGTCGCCGGTCACGTACTTAGCGCGTGTCGCGGGACGGTGTGCGCTCGCCTTTATAGTACAAGTTTGTACATTCGGGTAATGGGGTCGCGGGTTTATATGGGCCGAGCGGATGGGTGTAGCGACGCCTTTACTTTAGTTGGGGTGTGTGCTAATGGTGATATATGATGTTTGTGGAGTATAAAAGGGTTATGGTCGATGTATTTTATTATATTTATAGTGAAATAGGTTAATTGATTTAGTGTTTTTAAGCTTGTTTGCCCACTGGCAGACAAATGAACAAAAATTATTTTCTGGCGTTGTGAATGAAAAACAATTATTCTAATTTCTAATGTTCAACTAAAATTTTTCGTATTAGGTATATGGAGAAAAAAAGGGTGATAATAGTAAATGTTATATGCTAGAGCTAGACAGATATGACAACAGTATTCTTTGTGATTTTTATGTAGAAAAATGCTACACACACGATACATAAACATCCGCACCATCAATGCCAACTCAAACAAACCTTCCTCACACCACACTTTTAAGCGTCACCAAGTTACGAATCTACACCGTCACTCAGTATTCACTAACGGAACCCTAACACGCCTTATGGAGATACGGAACCACGTGACCCTTCGCGTGCTGATTGCGATCGTGGTTGATATGAGTTTGACCTCCTGGCTCCTTCGTTAGTTTTGGAATAGTTAAAAAAATGTGTGTTATAAACATGTATAAGCAGTAACAAAAAAGGGGACCTATAAGTTTTGCATTCGTTGGAAAGGTCTTGGGCTCCGTGAGGTTTATAGCTAAGAAAAGGTGTCTCTGGTGGCGAAACGGAGTTCGCCCGGTTTGCTAGTTGCGTATAAATAAATTATTTTCTTTATAATAACATGCTAAAATTGCTCGAACAGACAAAGTTAAAGATTCACATACAATTTTAAATATTTGTTAGTTAATTTTCCTCGTGATCAAATTACATAAAACAACATTAAAACTGAGTATTTGCAATGTACATGATATCAAAACTATATGCAGATATTATGATCAAGGAAACAAGTAAAAATAATAACTGCATTATTCAAACAGCAAAGCATCTGATTCCAAACATAATCCACAAACGACAAACCGCGACCTAACATTCCTCCTACATAAATTCTTAAAATTACGACATCTTAGATTTAAAATAACCAAAAATATTCAACCAAACATCAACAAACGGATATGTCCCCTCTCCCGCTTTACCGAGCCACCATTAGTCAGCTTTTGATCTCACAACCACTTTGGGTTATAATAAATCAAGAGCTTAATCGGAAATGGTGCATCTCTTTAGCCGAGACTTACGTTTAGTTTTGACAGTATCGGGAACGTTACTATAATTTATCTTATAGCATCTATTCATTTCCTAATCTCGTTTATTCTTTTAAAGTGAAACTTTTATTACATCGTCTCAAACTTTTTGGTCTGTGTAGCGCATGTCGCGTGTATCGCGGCCCCGTCTCGCGACATGCGCTACACAAAGCAGTGTTCGGAACCGTTCGAACAGTTTCACTTTTACCGTGGTTTCATAAAACCACACAACATTTTTTTATTTGAAATCAACTTTATCTATTTACTTACGACAACTTAATATAAATGGATGACTTTTTTAAAAAGATGATTGATTATGAAAGACCGGAAATAATTTATTGTAGTAAGAAACAGTTTGAACAATCGTTAAAATATCGCTTAAACCCATATAAAAATCTATTAATTAAATACGTCGCCTTAACTAGTCAAATAAAGTTAAGTTAACGAATTCATAAATTATACCTCGTTTAACTTGACGCATAGTTAATTTTAATCAAAAACAACATTAAAAATAAATAAATAAAATTTTACGGCTCTACAAAGTTCATCAGGTCATCAGTACAAAGATGTATGAACTTAGATGCACTCCCACACAAAAATACAATAACAATTACACCAAGACAAACACAACCAGGAAACATTGTTATCGTCCCCATTATTCCCATAAAAGGCCATAATTTCGTGAACATCCTGTTGATAACAATGTAACGACGACGTTCGAGTCATTAACCTCTGGTAAAAATCATTCAGTTTAATCCACGCATATTAATTACAAGAAACGATTACTTCAGTGTATACCTACTGTAGTTCCACCATAATCGTTATAAGAAATTTGCCACTAGGTGTACTGAAAAGAGGGTATTCTTGGCCATAGAAACCGTCTAGATTATAACTATAGCTGTTATATGCATCAGTCGAGAACTGCCTAGCTTATACGACTCCGACTAATAACGATAAAAAGGATCAGCATTTAATCCCCAGCAAATGCTATTAAAACAGTACATATACAGTATGTCTATTATATCACAGAAAATGAGATACTAAGATAAAGAAAACCGAGATATAGTTATGTATCCATTTCTTATCCCAAAGGGGGAATTAGATGTAATTAAAAGTGTCCATACACAAATATATTTCGCATACATTTGTCCCAACGAACTTGACATACTAATTATATATGAAGTAATCCCTCTATCCAGGCCGGGCAGGCCCCAGGGGAAATAGACAATTAGGCACGAAACGTGCTGCGTATTGCACGTACATACATACATATTAACTATGTTAAACATGTCTGGACATTTTGACTGGCACTCCCAGTAGATAGGGTATAGAAAGAATTTTGGGTGAATAAACGGGAATTAATTTATTAAATTGGTTAAAATTTCCATAAGCGATGACATAAAATACTATAACTAAATGTACAGAAGTGTTAAAATTTATATGATCCTGCCTCTAGGGGAAAGTAATGCGAACAAACATTTTTATCTATGCTAATTTAATTGTTAAATTAAAACATTCGTGTTCCAATGTAATTTTATCATCATTTTAAACTATATACTACATAACCCAAAATATTTTTAAATATTTACGTGATGACACCTGCCTATTGTATACGTACACAAACATTACAGCACCTTATAATCGCATATTTTAAGTGAACGATAAGAAATACATTAAAATTCCTGTTTAAATTTGGCCCAAAATGTTATCGTTTAGTTAAATATTACTTTCATAATATGAAAGAACATTAGACTTAAAATTTGTACTCAAATATTTTAAGACAGTATTAAGATTAAAATTAACCCCAAATATTTATTTGTATGTATATGCTTTTTAATCCTTTATAAGCAATAAAAATGTAAAGAAAACCAAAACAGGCCAAACACAGAACCTCCTCCTTTCCGAGGTAGGTTAAAAAGTGTGGCGTAGCTTCACCACTTTTAAGAGCTTCAGCACTTATAATACCTTCCGAATTTTTTGTTTGGTTTACCCGAGTATTATCAATTTAGTAAGTCTCCCAGTGACTACGTTCGCCGAATACTGCTATGAATAAATAGAGTTTAAAATCCGTCTTTAATTTCAAAATATTCCTTCAGCCCTCGTTAAGCATTGCTCAATGCTCGGCGGCATCAGGTGACCGCGCTGGTTGCCCAAGCGTCAGGCGATCGCATCACGCCACCGCCTCGGCTAGTCTAGTTTTTTGTCTTATGGTCACTTTCATTTTTTGCAGCCCGCAGCGACTCCAAATTGTTGTGCTTTTGTTTTTTGTAACGATATTGTTTTCGAAAACGGCAGTTAAAAATATGATCATGTATGTCGCTATTTTTGTATAGCTTTGAAATAGGATTTCACGTAATCCTGTACGTTTGTTCCTAGAGTGGGAACTAAAATCGTCCGATGATGCTCTGAAGCAGACGCGACGCCATAATTTTTAATTATCATTACCACTATTGCTACACTTGATTCAGTAGAAAAAAATATAGGCCTTTGCAATAACAATTCACTACCCTGTTTTTTCATCTCTTACCACGCCAATTTGTAACTCAAAATACATCCACATACCTGTGCCTCTACTATTCCAGATGTTTACAGCAAAAAATCGTACATCACTCATCAGATACGATACCCATACAACGAAACCATACACAAATTACTTCAGACAGGATGACGGGCCATCTGGTCAACTTCTCCCTACACCACTCGCAAACACTCGTTTCTCACCATCTAGCATGTGTTACGCGATAGCATCAAATTCGCTAACGCCAGCCAGAGGCTACAAATAGACAAGCATTCCGTAAACGTTGCGATGATTGAATGTATATCTTCTTCTAACGTGTTCTAGTCGATCCGTTTGTTTGTTCATGTCATGTGTAAAATCAAACACGTGAATTTATATCTAGAATTACCGTGATGTTGTTTTTGTGTTCCTTATAAAATGGGAGAGGTAATGCGTCACGATGTTGCCCATCGAAATTTTGAAATAACATGGTATTGCTTCTTTAACTGCATCGGGAACAAAATCAGGCTGCAAAGCCATGATGGAATTCGCAAAGTTCAATTTTCATTTGTCAATCAGAAAATATCCTACATAATGTCTAGCTTATATTATTTCTTAATTTAACAACTCGTAAACACTATACTCAACTACAAAGACAATCAGAATTTATTTCTTAAACAATATGTATTATGCATTTAGTTCAAAAAATTCTCTCAAAGCTCTCAATACGTCGTTATCAGTTTAAGCTCCCGATTAGCATAACCAGTCCGTGGGGATGCACGGATGGACTGATCGACTTGCAGCAGAATGCAGTCACACCACTGTGTTACTCGTATATTTGCATATTACTTGCTGATAAGCAAGTAATGAATAATAATAGGGATAAAAACAAACCAACTCTTCAAGTGCCTACGATCAGACTGGTCAATATGCTTGTCGTAGTAAACTTTTATGTAAATAGTAATATGCAGGATTTTACTGGTTGGATTGGGTTCAAAAGTAGGATACGATAAAACTGCTTATATATTATACCTAATGTTCTTAAACACGTAAAGAGATACCTTTCGCATCTATAAACAAAATCGGAAATACTATTTCCGCTTTTGTATGAATATAAACTATTATAGAAGTGCCGAAATCTGCTTATTGTACAGTTGCAGTATACACGTAAAACGAAAATCCTGACAAATTAAATAATAAAACCTATCTATTTCTCAGTCCCACAGTATATCTAATGACGGAAGCCGAAACCATCCATCTTAATGAAGAAAGTAAGATCGCAACGCGTCGCTGCGCATGATTCACGCACACACATAGAACATATAGAGATTTCTATTAAACTTGCACACACACAAGGTACGTATCTAAACATTCTTAATAAATATACGATTAGGTTTAACAAACCGTCTAGCCAAGCCTCCACCATCTAAATTTATGCCCATGTTAAGTACTGGAGTTTGGCCTTTGAGAAGCACTATGGTACCTTGGGTAGGCCCAATGTTTTCCTTGCTTTTCATGTTACATCATATCTTAGTTCTTTTGTTCTTCATTTATTTAACAATTTTAATGATCTTTCCTTTTGACATCGCCAATTATATCTAATGATCTACGTATCCGACTCACTCTTTCATATCATTCTTTCTCCTTAGATAGAAGTTCAAAGTCTCGGACCTTTTACCGTCTTCCAATTCCCAACATACTTCTATGGTATGTTGGGTACACACACAGCCACAGTTATCCCATTCACATTACATAACAGCACATGGTCGAACAATACGACGCGAGTGAAAAAATTTCACTTTTGGCGCGAACGCGTCCGGCTCTTACTCAATGCGGCAAATTGATATAATTAATGCACTAATGACGTTCGCGTGCTCGCCTCGCGGTAGCGTACGGTGTGCATAATACACATAACAAATATCTATTAACTGTGTGTGTGAACGAAGAAAGTGCCGGCAGATCGCCCCGTAAGATCGCGAGCTTTTCTATTCAATAAGAACGCGGTAAATTTCCTTAATGTGCGAACAAAACATTTCTCTATGATCAACCGGAAATTTGCTAAATGAGTTACAGTCTATAAATACGCCCAAGAGAAAGGACCATGTAATCTTTCTACCCTAAAAGCAAGGAGTAGATATTGAACGGCATCTCTTGCATATTGTTTACCAACGTTTCCGCGTGTTGTCCGTTCCCAAACTTCCTTACCCTTTAACATCAAGTATTGACTAACTTCTCACTTTAAGAGCTGATATTTGATACAATCCCGTTCACCCCAAGTACACGCTAGGCACTTTCACATAGCCCGTAACTTAGTACTTGACTAGTGAACCGTGAGCGGCTATCACATTTGATTTCTACCGTCACCCTTTCTAGTTCACTCGATTATGTTAACGACTAAATTATAGACTACAAAATGCTGGTCGAAAGTCCTGTAACAAATGAGTAAATTTTAAAATAGAGCGCCAATTTATTAAACTTTTAAACGTTTCGTTAATGGCACAAAAGTCTGAAAAATTGCTACAAAATTGCTGTATGCGCTAGATAACGACTTATAGTTTCGGCATGGGGTAGATATTAATTTCCTTCTTCCATTAAGACAGTACCTACCCACCTATAACACTTGATTTTTGAATGTGTCTTTCTTCATTAGCGTTAAATCGTTTGAGCTACTTGAAACAATTCACTCACATACATTTTTAAATCTGGATTCATACATTAGATTCTTCTCGATCCAAACAACGATCTTGTATCTACGAGGGGACTTACATTTAAAACCCTTTGTCAGATCTATATTTAAATACAGAAATCATTGTAATATAATGTGCGATGGGTGAATAATAATTATAGTAATGTGCATCGGAAGTGGCGCTGAATCACGCGATTTGTCGATATAATTGTCACGAAAGCTGCTGCTATCGTTTTTATGCATAAAACTAATTAATTATTGTATTGTAATAGTTCATTTTAATAATTTATTTTTAGCTTTCAAAAATTTATATATATTTTTATTCAATCATTAGGTAAAAAGTCTTCACAAGTTGACAGGAATCCTTTTGTCGCATGGTTTGTATAGTTTAGGTTTCTGGCTCCCGATATCAGGCATAGTTCTATGATTTAAAAAGGATATCCATAATTTATTTGAAGAGATAAAAAAGTTGTGATTAATCATATTAACTACTGTTGTACAAAGTAATAAATTTATATCCTTTTTAATTATTGCGCATTAATACTTATTCCATCAACAATTTCGAACTCTCGATTTTTCTGAAGTCGAAATCTTTAACCATAGATCCGCTACTGCTCAGTGATACATCTATATATATAAAACTCAAAGGTGATTGGTGGACTCAAACCCAGTGGTTTGGGCGGGCTGTGCGTTACGTATCGTCCAGTGACGTATCGGGCTGAAATTTGGCATGCAGGTAGATATCATAACGTAGGCGTCCCCTAAGAAAGGATTTTAGAAAATTTATCCCCTAAAGGGGTAAAATAGGGGATGAAAAACTTATACCATGAAAATTTATATTTTCCACGCAAGCGAAGCTGCGGGAAACAGCTAGTCATCCATATTACAATTACAGTAGAACCTCGATAAGTTAAAGTCCAAGGGAAACACAAAATATTTTAAGTTATAGAGGTTTTAAGTTATCAAGGGTCTATCCATTTTTCACTGCTTCTATAGCTTTTAATTTATCAGCGTAGGTGAGGGTTGTTAGTTTTATTTTTGGACTCATTTTAAGCCAGTTTTATCACACAGTAAGTAAAGTGATGTTTCCAGGACAACGATCAAAAACTTATGCTGCAAGTAAGTCGTTGTCATAAAGCTAACAACCGCAAAGCTTTGAAGAATTTCGATAAAGCAAACAATAGGTAATGTATTGTTTACGTTAACAATACATAGTAAACACGTGCAAGCAATAAATACCGAAACCTTTTGTTTTGACACTCTTTCAAAATGATTCATTGACAAACAATTTTATGTTATAGAGGTTGTGGAAACATTTCTTTAAGTTACTGAGGGCCAATACAGAGATTATTTATTTAAGTTATAGAGGTTGCGTACTTTAAGTTAAAGAGGTTTTGGGCCCTGATGGGAAGGGAACATACTATTTTTTGAAGTTACAGAGGTTTTTATGTTACCGAGGTTTAAGTTATCGAGGTTCAACTGTACTACATATTCTATATCCTAAGAATCCGATCGCCTTACATGGAAGCATCTCACCAAACTTCCCATCTCAGTAAAATCACACTACGTTACGTATGCGTGGGAAATGCTCATTGGCGTTTTTACACGCTTCATTCAATTGTACAATAGACGTTCCTGGAACCAGTGTGAAAGCTGACGAGATGCGCGAGTTATGGATACTTTACTGACGGAGTTAGATCAACATTTCTGTAGTTTTAATTATAGAGTAAATATTTTCTATCAAAATTTAACAGTGCACCGTATATTACCGTTTATTATTGTCACGGACAATTTAGTGTTTCGTATATAGAAAAAAAGAAAATTCATGAATAAATCTCCCTCAGAGTAGGAGAATAAGTTATAGACCTATAATAATTATTAAAGATAACAAAACGACAGTCAGTTATTAAAGATAACAACCAAAATAGGATGAAAAAAACACATCCTTCGAAACAAAAACGGTAGGTATAGTACGATTCAATCTTAATGGCGGTTCGGAACATCGTACGATCCGATGCGCAGAAAATAATTTTAGGTATAAGCGGGACGTTATCTGTGCGCACTCGCACTTGCACCTAACTTCCGACCCGCCATTGCTCATTAAGTTTGAATCGAACAGTACCTAATATAAACGCAATACACACACGTATTAGAAAATCTAACATAAAACAGATTAAACCTAAAGAAGCAAGTACACAACTACTTCCAAGCTAAGCAATACAATACAGTATCAAATGGCGGAAGACAATTAACGTTTCCCTGATTCGATTGAATCTCACAATGGGATCTAGAGATCTATTGTGTTTTTACACGTTTTTATGTATAAAATAAGTAGGTACCTTACCAAAGATATATTTTAAGACGTGTTTGTTCTGCCAATATTAAAGCATACATCTATTTTCCAACTGTAAAACGAACCATTTTGGGCGCATCAAACAGAAAATTGGCAGACTTAGACAAAAGGGGAATCAAATTTTGATTGGAATGAACTCCGGTCCGAAAAAGAGATGTACATAAAAATCCTTTACGCGTATATTTATTATTTTACCCACACAAATTGATAATTGCCTTCTCTGAAGTCGGTCACAATGGACTTTATAATAATACTCTTGTATCATTAGGGCATTATGCCGTCACCGTTACGTCATTTACTATACCTAATTAATTAATTTATAATGGAACCGATCCGTTTTCAATTAAATATGTTTTACACACAATGCTGTTACGAGGTAAATATTATGCAATATTATTTACCTCTTAATAAACAAACATATTAACAAAGTGCATAATTTGAACCGATTTATTAATAAGGTGAAAAGGTTATCGACTTGAGTGTTGCATGGAAAAGTTGTTTATAAATATTTATTGTTTTATGTAGTTTTTAATTAAATGATTAAGTTGTGTTCCATGTCACAGCTTCTTTAACTTGTTTTTGTTGTTATCCTGATGCTTGTAATTTGCGATATCGATATTGGTCCCATACAGAATTGTAACCTTAGGCATTTCGATCTATCAAGGTCATTCTGCTATATGTAACAGGCAAAAGGAAAATGAAAGGGTAATCAATATCATCAATTTCTTGGACCCTACTGAATCTTTCAACGACCACCATCACGTGCCTTACATAACCATGCAACGATTTGACCAGGCAACCCTGGCTTAAAAACCATGGTTACCATTAAACCAGGCAGCCCTAGCTCGTCTCTGCATTCCGTGCAGGGGCGCTAACTGCTCACTTCCCATTGCATCGCCCTATCCATGCGAGTGACATTCGGTACGGGATGTCCATGCGGCTAGAGGATGCGCTTTAATGCGCTGTGTGACGCTTTCACTCTAGTTTACTACGTGTATAACAATAGATGATGACAAGAGGAAAATTAAAAGACAATGTATATAGAGACATAGGCGAAGATAACACATTGGGACATTGGGATAGTCAGGTGCACACTTATTATATGATTTGGCATAAATCTGACCGTTTAGTCTCTTACGAGTCACATGCAAATAAAAAGAATACTACACTTTGACCCTTTAGTTTCTGACGCGGCACATTTTTCTAAAGCTATCCAAAACATTTTTCCAATATAGGTACCAAATCCATTTTTTCATTCTCCACCCATTTCTTATACACCTAACTATCTCGTCTCATAGCTTTAGCCTTCCTGCTCATCTTCCAATACCTAGATACAGACACATCACATTCGGAGAACAAGACTAGCTAGACTATACACTATAGACTAAACAATGGATTGACGACAATACGACCTTCACTTCCGCGAACGATGGCAAACAATATTGTTTTTGTCTGTACATCCATACAGATTCTCCACAATCATCTTTGTTGTTTGTTTGCGTCAATTTCTCGTAGGAAATATCAGATGAAACGGCTTGTGATCGCAAAAATATCGAGTCTATTTACTGCGCCAACAGAGCCGAATTCATATTTGTCTTTTATATTATTTCTATTCGTGTATTAGTACAGTTGCTATCAGTACATTTAATACTTTTCCTTCGAATTTATTAAAAAGTAACATCGATTGCTTTTAAAATCGAACATCTTGAAATTTGACTATTTTGGATTCCTTTAAATTCGCCATTTTTGGATCGAGCGGTCGACCAAATGCACATCTAGACACAATATAGAATAAGTCAATAGCATCAAAGCGAACGTATTTTGAAATACAATATATAATAGTTTCAGATCCAAAAATAGTACAGGTACAATAATTCAGACTGAGATTACGTTTCCAATAATATCTACCATTGTAAACCCTTACGTGACCGGATTGAAAGCAGAATTGGAAACAATTGCACCGTGGGAGGACAAATTGAACAACAATATTTTACGAGCAAACGTACAAAATATGGTTTTGAAAACGTACACCAAAATACATAAGTTAAAACAATTATTAATCTTCGTTTAGCAGTATTACTTAAAAAGTAGAGGTTGTCTGAATTTACCAATCTCACTCTAAAATTCTCCCTCAAAGAGAAAGCTTCATATTTTTTATCGGTATAAGCTATACCTACAAAACAAGTAATACAATTGCAATACTGCTGAGCCGAATAAATTGCCTATCGAGCCGGATTAAAAAAATTGAAATATCACTATAAAATCCTCACATACGTGCCGCATAATCCGCTCCAGTTTACTCCAATTAATTGAAGAGTGCGTCCTAATTTTGGTCCGAGTGCTGAAAGTAGGTATATTTTTTTTTTACCTAGTTTCATATTTTTAAATTCAGATGCCCGTTTACTTATCCTCTTTATAACTTTGCTTAAAATGTTTATTTAATATGTACTCGTTTTTAATAAACGTCCGTTTTTATAGATAACATTAAACTAATCTTGTCCTAATAGCTCCCTCGAAGTTTCTTTTGGATTTCATAAATTTTCAGTGAGGCATTTTAATTTGAGTCGATAAAACGGACGGCCGAAGATCGTACTGGGAACTTATGCAAATATTATTGAGACCTCTCAACGTCCACAAATCCAGACGAATTGGTTTTACACTGCATGCATATTCAAAACTTCTAGCTACTAGACAAGATAAATAGCGCTCGCGCCAGAAAGGTGACAGCGCGATAACATCTCAAAACAAATCAATCGAGCATTTCCTTGCATGTGTGCACACAAACACACACACAGCAAGGAGGCGGAACTGAAGTGCAGATATAAATAATTTGGAGTAATTAGTGCACTTGGCAGCACACCAAGGCGCGACCTTCACCCGCCCGACGTTTCGCTTTTAACGCGCGTCACCGACCGTCAGATGCATCATACACACGTAACTCATCAATTATTTATTTTATTATTCTAAATATATTGTCGGAAACACTTTACATTTTTTTGGGATGTTGTGATAAAGATGCAACCAAAATTATTGTAGATTGTAGAGCTGTTAATAAATAATATTTAAATAACAATATGCAATTGTGTTTAAAGTTATTATAATTCATGAAATACTTAACCAAATTAGCATGTATTTACTGTTTGTGTACAGCGTACACATAAAAGGTACTAACTGACAAATATAATAAAGTATGTTTTGTTGTTTGCGTTCGTTTCTTGAACAGTACGAAGACAGTGCTTTTTTCAAATTCATTATTAAAATTACAATTCGCTTTTTTATTTGTATATCAACATGAATAAGGCAAAAAAATGTTTATCATCTGTTTTCTTATAAAATCAATGAGTCATTAAACAAACCACCTCAGACAAATTAAAACTACCATCTATCCAGACCTTCTTTACCAAAAACTAACCAAACATCTCAACACAGATAGCCAACAATAACCACCAGGAAGCGATCACCGCACGGAACCCGGCGGCACACCCGTTTAGTCACTTATCGTAGACGCGACATTGCGAGCCACAATAGATAACCGTAGCTCCCCACACCCGGTTCAGTCTTATACAATAGTCTAGATCGGTGATAACTTCCGTGCTGTACACTGATCAGCCGGTTGTTTTCGTGTACTGATCTTTGCAACAACAGGATAACACTGACGACTTACTCTGTGATAAATATTGAATGCTTTCTGGACAGTACCTGATATTACCTATCACCTCTTTTCCTCTAAACTGAGCTTGATTTTTTAATTTTTGCATATGAAACTAGTATACCTTGTCACAATATTACCTACTTAAGAGTTAAAGAGTTAACTATAAAATATAGTTCTTCTAAATATTAATTACTTCTATATAAAGACAGAAACACGCATTAGTTCTCGAATAGCAGAAATGGAATCGATACCCATTTAGGTAAAATATTATGCCAACCGGTCCGCCAAATATCAAAACATATGACGCCACGTCACGCGCTAGCACTACGCTAAGCCAAAACTTAATAGACTATTGCATGCGTACATCATGGCTTATCTCGATGGGATGCTGCGCGAGATCGCCTGCCAGAGAGAGGAATGTAATTCCTTAGTCTGTTTGGTGGCTGCAGCGGTTGACAGGCGGAAGCGACAGCGGTTGCTGGTTGACACATCATAAAGTGCATAATTATTTGAAAAATTACGATGCCAAAAGATTTTATTTCTCCTTGAAAATATCATTAAACATATTCTTCGATATATTAACTGCATATTTTTCGTATGAAATTTTAATCTGATCCTTAGCAGGAAAGTCTTCTATCATAAGTCAGACTTTCTTACAGCTTTAACCATTTCCGGCCAAGTCATCTGACTTCATCAAAGGAGCCAGCGTTTTCTATAAGTTCAAGTGATCTTCTACGTCGCGTTACTTTACTAAAAGTAGCTAATTTTCATATTATCGCTACCGCTACCTCCACAACACAAACACAAAGCGATTACGTGTCACGCTCGACTAGCCGGGGATTTAGCCGAGCCTGCGTACGTGAATGCTTTGACAAGATTAAGATAAAAGCGAATAAAGATCTCTGTGCGAGCGGATTGCGAAGTCATACTATTTCTTTGAGCCGGAGCAATATAAAAGAAGCTATTTCTGACACTTGATTTGGGACGAACAAATCTATCGCAATATTGGGAAACACTTCTCAATACATATTCATAAATACTTCAAAGCATTACATAGTTGTTAACCGTTTCGCAATTTTATCCGACACACAGTTAATAATAACAATTAAGGTTATGGTTAATGTAAAATTAATGCATTTCATATCACAATAACAGCGAAATACATAACATATATTGATAAACAAATAAGGTTAACGCAAATTATATGCAACATTAATTTAAATTTAATATCGCTCAGTTTTATCGCTATCGCACACACTACCACTAGCTTGCCTGGATTGGTCACTATGATACTCTCTAAAGATGTACCAAACTAATGGTATTTCAAAACGAATCTAGTAATTTTTTAGGTAAAATCTTAACAATGAAACAAAAAGCATTCCTCTTTAAATAATATTAGTTTAGAGTGCACACACAATCAGTACAATGACGTCAACGTGTTGCAGATAAACCCTGAGTGAGGCTCAAGCTAAATTATCACCTGCTTGACGTCAAACACATTACAAAAACTACAGCAAGGCACACATTTCCGATAATAAATTAGATGCATATGATTTCAACGAAACTATCAATCGACGAATAGGAATTAAATTAGTAGAATAAACTGACATCATCCCCAGCAGTGATTAACTTGGATTATTTAAACGCAATATTCCTCTGTAAAAAATACACCTCAACATTATCACACATCGATCATCCATTCATAGACCACTACCGAAAATATTCAACACCAACCTGCTCGAATGATCCTGAAAGTTTCCACCGTCCTGCAGCCGGACCTTCGCGAACAGCACCGCTGCCACAAACGGCACCTCGGTCAGCTCCTCGAGGCACACTTGCACGCCGAACTTGTAGCGCTTCTTCTTCATTATGAACGCCATGCTGCCACCATCCGGTGGGTATGACCACGTCACCGCACTAACACGTACACCGACACTAACACTGTACACTTCACACACACACGCGCACGACACACGGCGTAGCTGGCTGCTCACCGCGGATCAGCATGACGGCTGATGTTTGACCTGTAAAAAAATGAGGGTAAGTTAGATAAAAGCGAATAAATTATGGTGAATAGCCTGACCTAGAGGATAATGTATAGAGAATGTTATAATATTGTGTGTGTTACGAGTATTTTGGTTGTTAAGAGCTATGGATCAGGAAATATTGTGTTTGATTGACATTTGCTATAGGGATATCGATCAATACGATTAAGTTAATTGATGTAAGTAATTGATATTGGTCTATAATATCTTATCCTTTATTTATCTGTACGAGATTTCTAAAGATAAATTATCTGCATACTGTCCTATATTTATTCAGATGCAGAGAGAACTCGAAATAACAAAGTAACTAATGATACATGATCATACAGTTCAACAATTACGTTCAACCACAGTAGCAGTTTATTCTTGACTTATGAGTAATATTTCTACTAATGGCGTAAATAATTAAACAAATGAGATCTTTAACAATGTGAGACGTCACAAGGCAGGATATACATATTTTAAATATACCTAAGCATAACTTAAACAACGAAACTAAAATAACTTCCAAAAGCAACACCCTAAAACTATTACGCACAGCCCTTACAATGCGATACGCTCCAAAACCTTTGACGCGCAGCCCTAAAACCAAACGTAAGTCAATGCTGAGCTTGCGCAACCTGCCCGCTCGGGGAGCACGCGAAGGCCGATCCCAATCGCGAGTAATCACCGCAATTACAACAGATTCTACTCTCCCCACACGGTAATTACATCCTTTTGGCAACCTTGATTAACATGGAAGGAACCCTTGATTGATGAGCCTTTTATTTTATTTTTTATATTAAATCTACATACCTATATTTTTTTTTCATTATTTTTGAAGTAAAACTTCTTTAGGCGCGTTGAGAGTAAAATTTCATCATGACAATGCCGTCACGTCATGGAATAAGGCGACGATTTTGTAATCTTTGAATCTTGCCAAAGATGTCTCACTTCTGACACGTGCACGGCACAAATGCTCTTTTTTTCATAATAAAACTAACTAAAGAACATTAATCAACAATGATAGATAATCAATACAATGTTTACATTAATACCATTTTTCACGTGGCATCCTCAAAAACTGGTCTTACAAGATCGATTAAACAAGTGACCAAAGAAAAAAAGTCTTAAAATACCAATTTACAAACAATTTCCTCACTTGGTAATCAATGAAACTCGATTAAAAAGAACTCCTGCGATAAAAGTTATTTAGTGCTGTTTCCAATACTTTCGATACAACATAATCCAAAGTCTATGAGCCGTGAGGACGAAAGTTTTTCGTGAACTTGTTTACGAGTCTCTTGATACTTCAATAGTATATTTAAAACGTAATCGTTTGTATAATTAAATCTATTGTATCTGTGTCTAGAAATTCAGACATTAATTTTCGATTTCTAAAAAATATTCAGACCAACTTATTAAAACTTTAGTCAATTATCAAAGAGTTTAGAAAATAGATGAACAATCAGAACTAGAATTTAGCTGATCATCTTAACAATCTACACAATGAAACTTCACGATGAATGGACCAAGACTCTAATAATCAAAACATGCTTTCATATCTATAGCATACAGTCAGAAATAAAAATAAGAACCTTTTCAAGCCAGTTCATGAAAGTTAAAAACTATTCAGTTTACTAAACCGTCAGAAGCGATTAGCGTGTAATTAGATCAATATCTTGAGTTGCAAATAGCAATAAATAACTTGCAATCAGCACTGATTGTTATGTTTTATACTTTCAACTAAATTAGCTACTTGAACTCGAGGAAATACATTATAACTTACGACTTAACAGTCTTAAAAATCGGATATAATTTTCAACATATTTTGTAAACAATAGAAGAAGTGTTGTAGATTTAAGCTACCTCGACAATTTCACTTCCATTTATCATTACTTAGTTAAATTAAGTCGACCAAATTTTCCCATCGCATTTTCATCGACATAAATTCCTCCCAATCTCAAGAAAGGCCGCCATAATCCCAAGTACTTGAAAAACAAAAGATGTTTATAAATTTCAGTACAGACGATGTATACGGTTTCGATTTTCATTTTCATGGAAAACACACAGCTACAGTGTAGCTTAAGATCTGATGAATATTATTAGGCTTTTATCTGCGAAACTTACTAGAACAAAAAATCTGAGCAGTATTAATTGCTAACATAAAACATAATCATCTATCCTTGATGTAGCTTATAAATATCTTGTATCTAAAAAAAATTGGAAATTAAATGTTTCAGCTAAGAGAAAAATCTACAGAGGTATTAAAAATACATCAGTGCGGTTATTTTTGTATGTAAACATAAACATAGAACCTGGAACCCAAATTGAAATCCAAACAGAACCAAGGACATACAAATCACGTCACTTTCCAACAAAAAAGCCACATCTACCATTCCTCAACACCTCCTTTCACAATACAACCACAAACTACGGTCTCGATCTTAAGCTCTCAGTCTACAATCTCGCATCTAAAGAATCGAGATCATACAACGTATATCCGATATAAAACAGGCAGTCATTTCGCGTAATACCGTAGTCCGTACCTACTTGGCAGAGTGCCAGCCGCTAACCGTTACGGGGGATTGTTCTTGAGGGGGCAAGGGGGGGTAGCGGGGAAGGGGAAGGGGTAAAGTGAGGGGAAAGAGGACTTAATTGTCAATTAATTAAGCCTCGCTATCATAATGGGGACACGTTTTAGTGCATCGATAGGAGATGCATTAGCGCCGCTGATGTAAGAGGTCGTTAGCTTTCAATTTTAACCTTAGTTTGATAGCGGTTAGGTTAAGTGTGTCTCACACGTGTTTATCGTTAATATGGGATAGAGAACCAAACATAAATTAAAATACGAGCACATAATTATAATATATATCTACTGTTAACATCAAATAGTGATTTGCTTGTTGACTATCTTTTTTATTATAATAAAATACAAAGTAATTACCATAAATAGGGCAAACTATTATATCTACCTACAGATGATATAAGTCCAAACATATACTATATTTTCATCTTCCTTAGTTGTGAAATAACTAAATTTCATCAACACATACAAAATACGTATGCAACAACAGTTATGACATTTTCTCTAATAAAAAGAAGCTAAGCGCAACAGTAATAAAAACAGAAAGTGTGATAATCTTTATTAATAGATTATGAAATTTCAAATCTTCCCACTAGACTACAATTAAATATAATAAACATTATTTACTTAAAATCCTACGCAATGTAGCCAAATTGTTCATGTTAAACACTCACATACACACATAACAAAACAATGTATGCCAATTCACACACACACATGCGATCTTGACGTCATAACTTACATTCAACTAAGTATATCCATACCAGTTTCAAGAATTACTTCGAAACTAGTAATTAATGGTCGTAAATTTTAACATAATAAAGACGTGAATGTTTTACCTAATAGTGAGCTTCTAAAAAATATTTTCACTTTCTTTTTTATACTTTTGACGAGATTCATACTTCATAGTAATCCATGATGAGAATAATATTTTTAAACTTTAACAAACATAAGAATCAAATCTGTGTAGGTAACGTAAGTCAGTAAGTACTAAGTAGGTATAATTCCTCACAAACAGTTAATATTTAAATGCACTTTTCAAAGAGAAATAGGTACAGCTTTTAACGACAGAATTAAAATAATGAATAGTTAATGCACATAAAAGAACAATGAATAATTTATATCTGACCATTAAATTTGATACCCAGTATTTACCTCATATCATTAAAAATGCTCAAAAAGAAAAGCATAAACAATTCCAACATCACATCGCGAGACTAAAAACTTTCTTTTTTGTGTTGCAATATTTACGCTATTATAAAGTGTAAATCTATGCTAATTTTCTTAAAATAGGACAAAATTCTGCTTTTTATAGGCAACATGTCTGAAGATTCGATTATTTATTTATTGATTTACCACGTGACAAATTAATATTTAAAATAATATCCAATAGGAAACTTTTGGTGACCCCTCTTTAAACTTTGAGAACCACAGCCCTTTCTTTAATTTCCTGTCAAATCAATATAGGAAAATCCAATTGAGAAAACTGTTCGATATAAATTATTATTATTTTTACCCCACGCTACTTATCTGTTTGTATGTATAATTAAAGTTATTAGAAGATAAATATTATGTATCAACATGTATACATACATGTTGATACATAATATATTCTGCATCAATAAATTTCCTAACTTTTCATTTAAACTACAATTATTATACAAATTCTTTGAAAATATTAAAAAAAACCAAGTCGATGAGTTGTTATATTATAATGTAGGTGTATAAACTAACATAATATTTTGAAACTATGATATTAGTCCAATGTTTCAAAATATCTTACAAAATCAGATGAATACTAAAACACAATTTCAGAATACTACTGTTATCATCAGTATAAGGAAATAAATTTATTCATTATTTTTCAAAATCGATGAAATACTTTAAATTTTTATCTCCAAGACTTATTTTATAACACTGAAGACAATCTTCTTCTTCTTCTTCTTATATATAAAAATGAATCGCAAAATGTGTTGGTAAGCGCATAAATCGAGAACGGCTGAACCGATTTCGATAATTCTTTTTTTATTATATTCCTTGAAGTACGAGGATGGTTTTTATGTAGAGAAAACGTAAATATGTACCACGGGCGAAGCCGGGGCGGACCGCTAGTCTATTAAAGACTACGGTCCGCCCCGGAGACTAAGAAATATATATAAATAAATTTGTATGACAAAGTGATTTCTAAACATACCTATAAAAATAGATCCACTGATAATAGAGGAATTTGCAATTAAAATCAAGCCAAATATGTGAACCTATATTTTATATTATTTATTTATTTATTTATTTATTAGAATTACCAACGTTTGTTTACATTGTTTCATTAATTATTAATTATAGTCTTATTATATTCTTCTAAATGTAACAAATAATATATGACTTCAACAATTACTTATACAGTTTAAACGTTTTATTTTCAACTTTAAGGAATTGTTTGCAAACAAACCGGGAAGAATTACAAGAAACATAAGTGTTACATTAAAAACTAGACACGTTTAAATAAAATCAAGAATACCTACAGCAGAATGTAGAATTGAGCAGCATTATATTCAAATTACCTAATCTAAACCAACTAGTAAAATATATTTAGACAATCTCGGAATCTCCCCATTTCTGTATCTAAAAACAACTACGTTATCTACCAAGAAATCCTTATCGAACCACATTCTAATGTAGGTACTAGGTACTAACAACTGAAGTAAACCACAATTTTCAGTACGCACAAACAAAAACTCGCGTCGTGGCACTGCGACCTCGGCGCACGCGACGATGCGCGTTGATTGCGTCACCATCTACAGGTGTACTTACTGAATTGGACCAATCACAAGACTTGTTTGTAACACGCATTATGTGTATAATTATAGAAGTCCAGAGGAGCAGGAGTAAGTAAAAACAAAAACACTAATGAGGTATGAGTGTTATTAGAAAACTGAAAAGTACGATGGAGCAGAAATTACAAGGTTTGCAAAGAAATAACAATAACAGTAATAAATTTCTATCACGAAAAACAAATAGCCGAGGGTCGAGTAATGCCTTCTAATGCCTAAGAAATCTAGTCCATGATGAACACGAAAACAGGAAGAATTGTAGGTGGAATTGGTATCACAATATTTTTTGGATATAGGTCTTATAAATGTAGGTACCTACGTTTAGCAAAACACTAGATAGAAATTTGAAAATCTTAATAATCCTGTACTACTTATAGATTTCCTACAAAGTCGGAACCCAACAAATTGCCCACATAACTACTTTATTATACACCCGGGGCGGAAAAAACAATCTAATATTAGACACTTACCTACTCAGCACCAAACCTACGTAAGGTTAGCAGGAAAACCCCGAACCCATAGTAACTGAGCTTAAATTATCCCTATTCAATTTACGTTTGTCCCCATTTCTAGCTATAAATCAAAACGACTGACGCAGTATGAATTATATTGCCTTGACAAAGAAGCATAAAACTTGCTACGATTTATTACATCAGACCTCTTTATCCTTACTCTATACCAATTAAATAATAAATAGCTATCAATACATAACATTTTCTCCATATTCCAATTAACTTTAGGAGTAGGTACGCTTGGAAATATAAACCCGCCTACCTAGTTATTATATTATTATGTAATACAATTATTACGTTATCAACAGCAAATGAGACTTCCTTCATAGATATCACACACGAAAACGAACTATAAGTATCTACGTCTAGTCGAATACAAAGTTATTATTACCAAAACAACCGTGAACTACAATTTCGCGCTTCAGGAGCATACCAAAACTTTCCTAATCAACTCCCAAATGAAAACATTACCTTACTTTACCGTAGTTACATTCCTTCTTCTTTTGTTTTGAATATATATTGATATCTTATCGTATTATGGAGTTTTATTTCAAGCCATTTCCTAATAACATAACAATAAAACTTAACGCTTTAGTTAAAAACAAACAAACAAGTTGGTATTTAAAAATCAAATTGTTTTGTATGATGGATGTTATTTTTATTCTGTGGACGAAAACAAAAAACGTAAATTGGTTTCCTAAAAACTAAATTGATGCTAAATTGAGTTAAAACCTCGTAAAAAGTAGCAGGAAAATAGTATGGTATTGGATGTAATAAATCATAAAAGAACATGTTGGAATAGAATCTTTCAACAACAATTTAATACCATAATAAAGAAAACAAATCACAAGAGCATTTTGTTATTTATGAACTTTTATTATGAAAAAAAAAATAACGTATTTTCTAGCTAAATATGCAGTCATGTCAGCAAGTATGTAATGTGCTTATTTTTGTTGTGAAGAGACAAACCGATGCGTTTGAGCACTTAGGATACTTTGTAAATTCAACCAGATCACTGTTATATATTTAAAACAAGATATTTACACAGTTACACAATTTACTTGTTTCAAATATCGATTAGCAGCTGTCACTAAACCAAAAACTATTTACCAATAAAAAACGCTACCACAAAAACACATTACGAAAACTTCGAATCACGAAGCGAAGACGCACAAAAAAAGCCGCGAAAAATTACCCGAGTACCGACAACTGACCGTCACGCCACCGCGCCGGTTGATGACCGAAATTGTTTCGCCGACAAAAACTCGACTAATAACGCGACTCGACGCTCGGTGCGATACGGTCACGGTTTCTTTAAAGTACGAAAATCGACAAATGTGAGTCGGTCACGCGTGCTTTGGTTCCGTATCAAATCAACTGATCGACGGATAAGCGACGCCAACTTTTCATTGTACACGTTTTCTGCTTTATACAGTTCCCCATTTGATAAGGTTACGTTTAGATGCCCTTTTTATTTGGCGATAATGTTAAACTAAAAATATTCCAAAACACAAACTGAAAAATAATAAATCTAAAGTAAATACCGATTTTTTCTTAACTAGAAATAATTTCCTGACATACCCATTAGACCGCTGGTTATCAGGAAAAATCGTGACTCGAAATTACGGAACTCTAAAAAGTTTTTATTTCACGGCCAAATTTAAGGCGCTTGTTTTACTGAATTCACGATTATAAAGCAGAAGATAATAACAAAAACTGACATGGCAAAAAATAAACCAAAAAATGTTCTAAATAAGGTGTTCTTATGAGATTACTTTTTCTATTAGTTCTGTAGCAGTAAGAGCAAATATAAAATTTCAAAAGAAACTTAAAATCATGCCATGTCCAGTCGAAACCTAAAAATTACTAGTTAAGCGACAGATTACTGAATTGTTAGTGAAACTGTGATGAAACGTAGCAAATATCCACATATCCACTATACCTATGAACAGGTACAATTTTTTTAAATATTATAAAGATGAAAGACTTCACTCAACGAACGAATGAACTCAACCTCAATCGATTTATAAACTCTTTCACCATTAGGCCCACAACTACACACAGGCCATCACGAGCCGCTAGTCCTATAAATTGTAAAACATGACTAATGAATAATTATCAATATATCGCATAACAGTCACGAGGCGCGAGTACATTCGAGGGAAGTATCGCATGTCACACACACACAACAAACACGTAAACATGTTATGCACCGTCACGCACCAGCGGACAATAGTTTTTCACAATAACGTAGAAATTGCGAAATACCTAA
This sequence comes from Colias eurytheme, assembly GCA_907164685.1. Taxonomy (NCBI): domain Eukaryota; kingdom Metazoa; phylum Arthropoda; class Insecta; order Lepidoptera; family Pieridae; genus Colias; species Colias eurytheme. The sequence goes on along the minus strand of CAJQZN010034626.1, from coordinate 12,136 downwards.
AACTATCGTACTTGTAAGAGATGTCATGTATTCCATTCTAACATAATTAAAATAGCACCTACCTGCATTGGTTTAATCCATCTCTAATGGACTCTAAATTGTCTTAAATTACAGAAGTACATTCACGAAATGGAACTATATTGTCAATTTTGAGAAAAACAAACACTGCACTCTATTTATTTTCGCTATTATTAGTTTCGCCTCAAATTTATCTACACCATGAGCTACTTGTCCAAAATATAGAACAATAAACGCACCTCCACCACATCTGCCAATAAAAACTAGAAATTTGAAAATTGTTAAAACATTTACAGTACCTACAACAAAATCCTTCCCAATTACACAACACACCACTGCACTCAAAAAAATCAGACTTTGCATCCATAATCAACATCTGATAACCGAGCCCATTAAGCCCTACCGATTGCACAACGGGCCACTTGCTCCCGACCGAACATCTGTTACGAACATATGGGCATTGCAGTTGCCACACACTTAGCAACGTGGGAACATTTCATATGCTTGATTTTAATTAATTATCCTTGATTAGACCGAAAGCGGGTGAGGATTTTCATAAAAATCCCTTTTATCAGAAGTCAGATGTAAAGCACCTGTCACTTTGAGAATATATTTTAATGTATCAGTTAATTATGTGGGACACATAACAGACCTCTTTTTCAGTTCTATAGGACAAGGATTCTTATTCTTAGTATCTGCCAGGGAAAGAAAAAAGCGAAACTAATAACTACCCAATTGAAACGTCTTCTAGTTTCGAAAACACTCCCCACTTACGCGACATACGTATAAATCAATACAATTTTTTATAAGTCTCATCTTTTTAGTAAATATTATTTCTAATTACAACGTCTTTCATCTCTTATTAGCATACAATTAGTATTTCAAACAACAACGTTCAAATATCCTTGTTTTCACAGCGAAATTAACAAAGAACGATAGGTAATGCACTCGTAAATAAAATTAAACTTCAAATACGTTTATCAAAGCATTATCAGATACTGCCACAATAAAACACTTGGTGTTGTTATCGTAAGTGCCTATTATGACGTCAATTAATATCTCTAATTCGTTCCCTACGTTAAATTACAAATACATTATCTTACGTTTCACCTGGTAACAAACATTTAACAACGTAAGCACTTCTCAGTAACTATAATATTATAATAATAGTTTGATAAAACTAAAAAACACGCTTTTTATAGAAAACCGAACTAAAAAATAGAAAATTTTATCAAATTAGTGTATTGTCATCGGTCGTCAATAAATCTACAAAGTTTGAACGAAATCTGGCCGTTTAAAGTGGGTCAAAATCGCGCCCAAAGAAGTCGGTTACAAACATACAGGTAAAGCTAATATAAAGCGTGTAAAAAGAGATAATAAATATAATTGTATTAGAGCAAGTTATAAATAGGTAGAGAACCATTTCAACTCGACGGACATTTTTAACAGCGGAAAATAAATTGCCATTCTGTTATTTGTTTCTAAAAATGCAACGAAATAATCTGACATGGCAAAAAAGCCATAAGTTAACTCAAACTTTTGATCGAATACTAACTTAAACAATAAAGCAAATCGATCAAAATAAAGAAGTAAATAACTTTTCATTTAGAGTGTATTATGTAACTAGGAAATAATCATTTTTCCGATTAAAAAAAATAAAAATCAAACGGATACAAATACCATTTATCATATTGATAAATAATAGTTTTCGAATGTTACGATTAAGATAGGTTAAATGACAGTAATTTCGATAACCCTATCGATTTACAATTAATTAGCTGCGATAGCATTCTAAATAATAACGATGATTCAGATTAAATGATTTTACGAGCATAGAAAATTGGGAATTACCTTGTTTATCATGTATGCGACTGATAACATGAGATTAAATGGAAATTCTATTTAATGTTTGCAAAAAGTATAATACCTACGTGTATTGTGTTTGTTCCTGGTGATATTTCTGAAATTAAGTATGAGTCAACTCGCCTTAATGTTCCAGTCTCCTTCAACCTCTAAAACTTTTAATGTGGTACATATTAACGCACAGAGCATTCCGGCACATTATACTGATTTTTTAGCCTCATTCGAGTCGAGTAATGTCCAAGCTATCCTTGTATCCGAAACCTGGCTGAAGCCCTCCTTACCTTCCTCCTGTTACTCTTTACCCGGTTTCCATCTGATACGTAACGATCGTGCCTGCAGGGGCGGAGGAGGTGTCGCTATCTATCTACGCAATCACATGCCGTTCACTATTATCAGCTCTTCGCCAGAACCCACACCTGCAGCCACGGTCGAATACCTTTTCCTAGAGGTCTGCATTTCCCACACAAAAATTCTATTAGGCGTTATCTATAGTCCTTCCTCTTCAATAGACTATTTTCCTACCTTTGATGATCTCCTTCTTAATCTTTCTCCTTCTTACAGTCACACCATAATTATGGGTGACTTCAATACCTGCTTGCTAAAAAATGACTCTCGCTCTAATAAACTATTATCTATTGTGGACTCCTATAATCTTCACATCCTCCCTCTTAATCCCACGCATTATTTCCCTAACTGTGCACCTTCCTTGCTTGACCTTATGATCGTATCCAACTTAGACTTTATCTCTAAGCATGGACAGTGTGCAGCAGATGCCTTCTCCTATCACAATCTTATTTTCCTTTCCTACAAACTCCGTCCCCCTAAATCCAAGCCCCAAATTGCTATGCAGCGAAATTTTGGTCGTATGAATCATGAAGGTCTCTGTGCTGATGCGATTAAGATGGATTGGAATGCAGTACAATGCTGTGAAAACCTTAACGAAAAAGTAATGCTATTTAACTCCTTTCTTACGCAGCTCTACGACATTCACGCTCCAGCACGCCCGGTGAAGCTAAAACACTTGCCTGCACCTTGGCTCACTGAGGAAATTAAATCGCAACTGAATTTAAAAAACCAAGCCAAATCTCAATTAAAATCGTGTCCTTCTGATGAGGCGAGGGAGAGGTATGTAAGACTGAGGAATCGTTGCAATACTGTGTGCCGGGATGCACAGCGCCGCCATATTCATTCATCCATTGAAAATGGTGATCCATGTTTTGTGTGGAAATTTCTTAAAACGATTGGAGTAGGCAAACAACCTAAAGTGTCATCTACGAACCTGAATATCGACCAGTTAAATGCACACTTTTCCACTCCTCCTGTCCTATTTGACAGTGCCGATAAACAGGCTACCCTTAATTTCCTTTCATCCTTACCTTATTCTCCTGTAAACCCTTTTAACATCTCACCTTTCACCGAATGCGATGTTAAGAAGAACATATTATCCATATCTTCTAAAGCTGTCGGTTGTGACAATATTAGCCGTGCTATGATCGTTCCTATCCTTGACATCATCCTTCCTACAATCACCAACATCCTTAACCACTCTATTTCATCCAGCACATTCCCTGAAGTTTGGAAAGACGCCAATGTTATCCCACTTCCAAAGAAATCGAATGCTAGCTCACTGTCTGATTACCGTCCTATATCCATTCTCCCTTTCCTCTCCAAAGTTCTCGAAAAACTTATCCATCACCAATTAAGTATTTTCCTAAACTCCAACTCCATACTCAATCCTCTACAATCCGGTTTCCGCCCCGGGCATAGTACGGCTACTGCTTTAGTAAAAATAACTGATGACATTCGGTTAGGTATGGATAATAAGCAGCTCACGATACTAACATTACTAGATTTTAGTAATGCATTTAATTGTATTGACTATGACGTACTTTTGAGTGTGCTGCGTTCTATTAACATATCTGCGTCGGTGTTAGAGTGGTTTCGTAGCTTTTTGCATGGTCGCCGGCAGAGGATAAAGCTAGACGAGTCTATCTCATCTTGGAGTTATCTGTCTGCAGGTGTACCACAAGGCGGTGTCCTCTCTCCTCTTCTTTTCTCACTTTTCATTAACTCCATTACGAGCAACATTTCATCCCGGTACCACATGTATGCTGATGATCTCCAGATTTACACACATTCTCCTTTGTCGGATTTGCCTGCAGCCATTCACTCAACTAATACTGATCTCGATTTTATCGTTAGGTGGAGCAAGCTGTATGGCCTTAAAATTAATCCCCACAAAACGCAAACTATTATTATTGGAAGTCCGCAGTTTATGTCTAAAATTGTATGGGATAATTTACCATCTGTTTACGTTGACGACACTAAAATCCCTTTCAGTCAGTCTGTTAAAAACCTAGGTGTCCATATAGATTCTACACTTTCCTGGCATGAGCACATGAAACATGTTAGTAAAAAGTTATTTGCGGCATACCACTCCCTTAAGCGATTACGAAACTTTCTTCCGATTCCGACCAAAATTTTGTTAGCGCAATCACTCCTTCTTCCCATCCTCGACTACGCTGATGTCAGTTTCTGTGACCTAACTGGAATCCAGCTTGACAAGCTTGAGCGATTTCAGAACTTGTGCATCCGTTTTATCTTTGGATTGCGCAAGTTTGACCACGTCTCCGCTTATCGTCACAGGCTGAAATGGCTGCCTATCAGATATCGCCGGGATGCTCATGTGCTGCATCTATTGTTTGGAATTTTATTCGATCCCAGAACCCCGCCCTATTTAAAAAATAATTTTGAATACGCTCGTAATCATGGGTTGAATTTGAGATCGAACGATACTTGCCTCCTTAATGTACCTATACATAAAACAAAATTTGTTAACACCTCATTCACTGTCAAAGCTATTAGACTATGGAATCAATTACCAATAGCCATACGCAAAGCTAGATCCATTGATGTTTTCAAAAACATGCTCTTTGATTACCACATGTCCTTAATTAAGTGATGACTTTATATATTCTTTCTCTTATCTGTATTTATTTATTTTATTATATATTTTATATATTATTTTCTTTATTGTTGTAAATTATGTATTATTTATATTCCTACTTTCTTAGTATTACTATATTATTATTATATAATATATTGCTTTGGTATGCACCACCTACTTTTATTCTTTCTTTGTTACTGTTTTCCTTGGTTGGGTTACCTGGAAGAGATGGCTCTGTAGCCATAAGGTCGCCTATTGTGCAATTTGATGTATATTTTACTTTATGTTATTTCATTATTTTGGTGTGTACAATAAAGCTTTCATTCATTCATTCATTCATTCATTCATTCATTCATTCATTCATTCAGTCTTGAAATTGTTCAATATCTTCAAGTTAAGACGATTTTTAAGAAACGAATTATTCCATCATCATCAAGAAATGACTACTTCAATTTCTGTCTCAGACATTTCATGAGGGTTTACCGCGGAACTGATAAAAACTTTAGGCCATAACCCGCAAAATGCGGGTAGGTACTTGGAAATGGTATATCGTTAAGTTTATTGATTTTACAATATGCTGGTCATCCTTTCCTTTTCATTCCTAAAGCATCTACTTAAAAACTGTAATGTTTTTTTTTTAATTTTATCGCAAATAAATGTATCAAACGAGCAAGAAGCATAAGATTTCATATTACTGCTCAAAATAGCATCGACTTCGTAGGTCAGGGAAATAGTTTACTAGTAATTTGGATCCGAAATTGAAGTAAGCAGATAACAGACTGACAAACTTGGATGCCGATTTCCTTTTAGACTATCTATAGATACAGATAAATCCAAGGCTAATTGTACCAGAACCATTGACAATAATCCGAATTACTTTAACATTCGATTTCACTCTTTTATCTCTGCCCACCTTAGATATTATGATAAATGGCCAAGTCTAGATTATATATATCCGGGTCAATGTATTCTTAATGTTTTTCGACTGTAGGTACATCTGCAGTTGAGTTCATCGCTTTGCAAGTAAATTTATTTTAAAATACATTATCGTGGTTATTGTATTTTAAAACATCTGCTTTACATTTTGTAAATTTGGTAGTTTCTAGCACTTATTTAAACATTAATCTAAAGTGGAATATTCCATTTTCCGAAGTAATGACGGGACACTATAGCTAAAACTTTTCCCATCCATTTAAGAAGTTGCCAGAAGAAACTTGAATACATTATAATTTGACATAATATCAACAATTTCGACATCTTCGAACTCCCTCTCTTGAACTTTTGCGATATCACAACACAAACGTTTGAAAAATTTAAGCCATGCACTCAGGAATCCTTTGAAAAATTTTCACTCCGTCGTTTCTGATCACTTTTTACATACTCAGATATTCTCAAAATTACAAACTTTACTTGAATAGATAAGTGTAGTTTTTATAGGTGGGTCACAGTCTGACTCTTATAAAGAGCTGTTGCCATGTCCAAAACATTAGGCATGCCTTAGCTCGTTGCTCGGTACACTAAACACTAATTGGTGCATGTGTGCAAACTGTTGTAGTGCGTTGACCCGAAACACGCAAGTGGACAGTGTCGTGACGTCAGCTTTGTCGGCGTGAGGGACCCACAATCAAGACTAGCAGCCTTATTAAACATTGCAAGAATAATTTTAGCATAAATATTATAGAAGATTCTAGATTTGTCAATAAAAAACATTAAATCGATAACGATGAAGTTATAGGCTTGTATTTTTTTGTACGATGGGGTAAATGCCGAAGATATAACCTTGATATCCAACAATGCAATATGTATTACACAGTACACTATATTTTATATCGTTGAAAAGATATTTGCGCATTCTAAAATAATTGCTGCATCTATCTATCGTATTGTTATAAGCAATAACATAATACTCAACATTCCTACATCCTTTATATTCTCTTATTTAATGCTCTTATTACACATTTATGAAAACAGATTTGATTCCAATTCATGACAATTGATAAAACTAAAGCTCAAAGGACGAAACCTTTATCGTCCCTTTTCACCTTGAAAACCTGACCCACAACACCACCTAAATCACCACGTCGTCCATTAATTTACTGAACGCATTTTTAAAGTCGCACACCTAGAGACAAATTGAATTGACCTCAAGATTAGACCGACCCAAACACGCCATGCCAACATGCGTTTTAACTGTTTACTGATGAACCGGTTTCCGCCAAGTTATTTGGGTATTTCCTATAGACTTCTGATCAGAAACGATAAGCGTGATGTACAATTTCAAATGTTGTAAGATGTTTTTAGTACAAGGTTCTTCTTATCCCCTTTAGTTTTGCAACATAAAATTAGTTCACTTCGAATAGCAACCAATAAAAAAGACTTCTGCGCTCAGCAGCATACGTTGTCGATTTAAAAATTAATAACGCTATAGAAAGCTTTTGATAAAAAAATCCGGATTACAAAAAATCAACCCATGCTTACGCCCAAATTCCCTACAAAATGAAATCGAAACACCTCGTAATCCTGAACCAATAGACCTTTTATACCCAAGATAGGGAAAACAGATTTAGCGCCTAGATCCACTCGAAAACAACAACAAAGTAATAGAGTACAATCGAGGTCACTCACGGGGCTAACCGCATCCGAACTAGTTTCTCCCGCCGGCCGCACTTTTGTAACGGTCACTCACAATTTGCATCCAACAATAGTCAACTCACCAAAATATGTATGTATGAGTAAGTCAACGAAAACTCGATTTTAGAGATTAGACTTTTATCAACTGTAATGCATAAAGGTGAGATAGACATTATCAAGCATTAAATAACACACTTTTAAAAAGTACATGCACATGCTGTATCTTAACTATTAAAAAAAAATCCAACAAATCATTTAAAGTTCTTCCAAGAATATCAATTAAAGAAACATATAGTACAAAGAACAGAGAACATTTAATTAATTGATATGACAGAGGTACCACAAATCTTCGTTGCGATGTTCACATGCATTTATCTCCTAACCCCCAAAGGTCAAGCGATCCAACACGACGTCTGGCACTACACACAATAATACCGTTACGTCTGTGTTTACAATACAAACATATGTAAACTGCAGACTTGTATCACGAAACCATTTTCGAACTACATTTTAAAGACGTCTTTGTTATGGTTATTATTTATTTAAATTCTTGGTTAATAAAGATTAAATTCGATAGTAGGTACATGTACAATATGTTATTTGTTCCTAAACGTTTAAGAATGCCGAATTGCCGAAATATCAGATTCGTAAACACACAACTACCTTAATAATGCTGGAGGTCAACAAACAGCAAGAAAACAAAGTTTATTGCCAAACAACAACAAAGGATATTCCACCAAGTGTAAACCAATCAACACGTGTCCTTACATCTGACCAAATTCAGTTTCATCAACACACTACAATATCACATTCCCAAAATACGCCCACAGAATTTCAGGCAGTCTAGACAACTCCACAAGAGTAACAAATAGATAGAACGATCTATATAAAGGACGAGAAGAGGGTAGAGGCCGTCGTCCTCGCGATCCGTGTCAACACGCATTCAGACCAAGGACACACGCCAATAAAAACAGGCCGGCTCCGGATAATACTGCCTTGGGAACTTATTCAGTGGGCTATAAATCTTATGCTGATGGCCCGTTCTAATAATGCTAAACGATTAGTTTTGCTTACGGATTGCCCTGTTTGTACTCGCGTCCGTTAGAAGATATGTGAAAATCTACGAAATCGCTTGTAATGGTAACAAACTAAAGAAGATGAAAAACAGGATTAACATTTAATAACAAAAGAGGAAAACCATTAAAACACCCTGGTCACATGCAACACTTTAAGGCTGCGAAATTTAAAGATAGCCAAACGGACGTTTTCCTCAATCGATTCCAATAACGATCTGTCCTTGCGTAAGAGTTATACAAAATCAATAAGGACATTTGTCCATTTATAAATGGCATGAAACCATATAGCCGGTAGCGACAAACGAGCAATAATTATTAGATGTGGCACTGACTTTGACCGTCGTCCGTCTGTCTACACGGCAAGGCCAGCTCAGCTCAGCATGACGGTCTCATACGTTCGCCATATTTACACGCCGGAAATATATTGTTTAGGAACCTACTCGTATTACTAGAACTTGCAATGGAATCCGATAGAAAGGTTAAATGCTATATGCAATATAAATGTTTAGATTGTATAGTTATTCATTCCTTCTAGAGAAGATTGATTTTCGACAAAAAGAATTAATAGCTAAAATAGTTAAGTGATATTATTTTTCCTGTTATATTCAGTTTCATTTACATTAGAAGAAATAGACAATTTCTTTCGACTACGCTAAAACTGCTCCGAGGTGAAAATCCCAGGATAACCATTAATTCTCGTAAACACACCCTATCACCTTAATTGAGAAAACAATACCGCGACCCTAAGGCACCCAAAGCTATAACGGAGTGTTAATAAACAGCAACAAATTTCAATCAAAACCTTGACTAATCTAGTTTACGGCCGAAACACTGGCAATAATTGCGGAAATAAACGGCCGTAATTAAAAAATTCTCCATCTCAATTTGAATCCAAATTATTGCGTTTAAAGTAGCATGATTTTTCATAATTATTTACCCACGAGTTGTTACGTCAAATTACGCGCTAATTGAACCTTGTTTTCATTCCATACTAATCAGACAAGATGTTTGCCGAAATTTATTTTAAGCTCGGCGTAGTAATTATGTTATTCGTGAACATATAAGGTTCTTCAAGATTCTTTTTAATTGGAGAAAGTAAACGAGCGAAAGGTAAGCGACATACGCATACCATAAATATTAAAAGGTTTATTGTCAGTCTTATACGGAATTATATCCATACTAGAGGTCCACCCCGGCTTCGCCCGTGGTACATATTTCGCAATAAAAGGTAGCCTATGTCCTTTCTCGGGTATCAAAATATCTCCATACCAAATTTCATGAAAATTGGTTCAGTAGTTTAGGCGTGATTAACAGACAGACAGAGTTACTTTCGCATTTATAATATTAGTATGGATTTGGATGAAATTATAGTACGCACAGAAAAGAGGTAGAAGAAAATGGTCTAACAGACGAAATAGGATGACATTATAGATAAAAGACAATTTTTAATGACCTAAGGATGTCCTTATTCATCTGAACAGTGCTAAAGCCAGGGAGCCATAAAGCCAATACCAAAGCAAACGAATCAAGACGATCACGAGGCGCAATCACAAGGGGAGCTCATTCAACCAGACATATCAACTCGATATGAGATACAAGTATCGTTCGCAAACAATCCTCTCCACTTGTTTGCACATCGCTAAACGCGCATTGTGACGTGCAAATATAGTGCAAACATCGCGACCATTGTTCGAGCTCGTTTGTTGTTTATTTTCAAAAACCATCGATGTTTAAAGTTAGTTCGGTTTTACGAGGGCATTGTTTTTTGTTTGCTTTTGTTAACGGCTTTCCAATCAACTCTGATTGTTGATTAGTGTGGCGTTTTTAGGACACGCGAGAACCTGGCCGAAATATTTCTCCAGTAACATAGGCAGGTGTAGCTACGAGCTCTTTATTGAACAAACAAAAATTTCATCATAATCAAGTCACGCGACCTGAATGATGTAAATGTTGTAACAATTTCATAAATTAATATGTAATACTAATAACTATCGTGATATTGACTCAGATCACCTGCTCTTTTTCAGGAGGGACTGTTCTATCACAAAGAACTAATCTGTAGCACTTTTGCGATTATTTTCGATAAGGTTTGAGAAAGAACATAACAAATGTACCTCAAATATACATAATAATACTTATACCATAATTACAAAATGATACAAACACGTCTACTGTCACACACATATAAATTCTTATCAGCTGATAACAATGCAAGAGTAGAGTGGTTGAACTGATATAATACTGTGCGACCCTGCCCCGCTTACAGCGTCATATTTGTGTCAAGTTCTTGTCTTTAAAAACTGGCGGTATTGCAACATTTCTATCAAGGATCTAATAAACGTTGGCTAATAATTATTCGAGAATTTTAACACAACGCATTTTTATTACTAACCGCTCATTTCCATTCGTAAACCAAATTCTGACACCGATTTTTTTTTTGGCATGGACAACAAAACCTTTTTTTTGTAGAATTCATAAATAAATTATAAGTTATTCAGTTTAAACAATATTTCGGTATACTAAGCAGTTATTGTAAGGAGCGTTAGGAATGTTCCCGCTACAATTCTACACCGATTTTAAACACATCCAAGAATAGCAACAGCTGCATTCCCATCATCAAAATCACAAAGCAAACTAACACCGGCGAGTGTATCCATGCTTATACAGCCATCAACACCCCTATACATCTGAAGAACGGCATGAGGCCACAGTTTAAAAACAATCTAATTACCATGAGGCCACTGCAGATTAACACAAACGTCATCTAGTTCAGAATAAAGATAATACAAATCTTTTGTACAATGAGCTCATCGACTGAGTATCCAACTTACGTCAGCTTAGTTAACGCGGCATTATGTGAAATTTTTCACCAATTACATCCATTAGGCGAAATTATTTCGGTCCAAAAGATTCCATTGTGTTCCAATGATGCTCGGTTTTACCAAGCTCGCTTATAGTGTCATTTAATTTCACAGACTACGAATGTACTTTGCTTTGAGTCACATTTTTTGTTGGTCATTACGTATGCATATTTCATATTATTTAACAACGTTATTTTACAGAACGCGAAGAAGGTACATTTCTATGAATGTGGAGTGTAATTTTTTATGAAATTTATGCTTATCATCTTTTTGGAGGACCGTTTTTAAAACTGAATTTGGAAAAATAGTCAACGCGACCCAACCCATTCTGACAACTATAATTATTTGTACCAAATTCGGTTACATCACGAAATGAAACTTTTTATAATAGGCACAACAATCTTTCTTACAATGTCGCTATTAAGTACCTACTAAAATTATGAATTGCTTAATAAAAAACAAACTCAGAAAGATCAAAGAACTTTTCCCTGTGGAAAATGGACAACAAACATTGCACAAATTTATCTACAATTCAAAACATTTTCTGGCGAAGTTGTCACTTGCACGCCTCGCTTTGGTGTCCCGAACAGTCGCGGTTAGCGGAAATGAAAAATTATTTTCTTTTAACGAAACATAATATAAAAGAGCGGAAGTTGTTTATATTTTGGTTCGATATCATTATTTTTTGACAAAAAGTCTAAATCGCTTAGAAATTGTCAGAACTAGACAAAATTTAACGT
>CAJQZN010034625.1:0-19401 GCA_907164685.1 Colias eurytheme | reverse complement strand
AAAGAAATAAAAAGGAAGCATCTAAAATACTCACATATGCTGTTCTCAATACTTATTTCAGCAGGTAACAAATTATTTGGTCTTGTATTTACTTCATTTTCAATTATTTGGTAATCTCTTAGTATACTGTCATCATTGATAATTTGATAAACCTTTTTTGATGTATTATTACCCTTTATGAGTTTCTTTGTGGTGGCCTCATTATCAATGTTTGTATCACTTTCAACAAAATACGTAGTTGTTTCACTGTCCTTGTCGTTTAGGGAATCCAAAAATTCCGTATCAGCCGTTGACTTCAATACAATAGCCTTGGGTTTCCTTCTTAATATATTTGGTTTCTGTATTTTTTTCTTGGTAACGCTTTTGTCGTGTGAAACAAACATTTTTCTTCAGGCAGTCATTCTTCTCTCACAAACAAACTGAAATTAGTAAAATTGCACAAACGCCTTTCATTCATTGAATATCACAAAATAAATGAAATCATTCTCACTCATTACGCGTAAATCATAGAAGATCAAAGTTTATAATAATTACCTTGATTGCACAGCAGTTAGTTTTATTGTAAAGATTGAATAATTATTTATAAACCTGCCTGAATGGGAATCTTATCATTTCGTCCAACAAATAACATTTTCAGACTCCTTGAATTACCTATAGAATACAAACCACAACACAAATCACAATATATACATAGTAGTCTTTGATCACAATCTCATCACATCACAAATCACAATAAGGTTATGATAGACCACAGAGTATACGATTTTGAAAATGTCATCATATTAGCCAAACGTCAACTTTTTTAAATATCTGTATACCTTAAGCACTTAGGCTAGCCGCACACACAAAATAATATTGTCAATGCAAGATTGTCAAAAATCTTCATCAATATATGGTCCCCGCACACTACGCAATATTATTGGCAATTTTTCATGGTACAATCTGACTCAGTCGTTCCGCAGCTAGATTACGTGCGCACGTTTAACATAATGAATGGAAAGAAAAGAATCGTTGCATTGAGTATTGCATTAATTTTACTATCTAAAAAAAAGCAATCAAGAAAGAAACGATGGATTAAGGACTGGATGAGAAAAAAATTTATAATTTAATTTAATTTAATTAATTAAATTATTATTTAATTTAATTATTATTTAATTTAATTAATTAAATTAAATTAATTTAATTCAAAATTCAATTGAATTAAATCTTTAAGCTTTCCGAAAATTTGTTCGTAGGGAATTAATTTTTTTCTTTACGTCTTCTCTCGTGCTATTTGGTTTGATTTTTTGACGTGATAACGTCTTTAAAATCATTTTAGTCGGGTGACATGTTCAGAAACTTGTGTCACACCAAAACCTCACGAGCGCGATCGCAGGTATAACGAGAGAGAGACGGACCGATCTCCCGTCTCATCTCGAGCGCTGCCACCAATAAGACGTTATCACGTAAACATCTCGATCGTAAACCTACTTTACAAACAACCAATTTTTTTATAATTAATATCGAGCAACTTATCAAGCGCATTATTTTTCTTAACTGTATCGAAATATGATTTGCAGGATGTATTCCATAATTCTGGATAAGTTTCCCATGTTTTAATAAACACTGACAAATAGTGTTTTTCCGTGAGACTGCTATCATCAACAATATTAACATTATTTTCGCTTTGGATACTGTTTTCGTCCTCCATTTTGAACAAAAAAACACGAACATCCGCCTGCCTTGAAATCTTTTTCTCAACTAAAATATTGCCGCGCGCCCGCACACGTCAATATTATTGTCAATACCCCTGCCTCCCCCCGATATTGACGTGACAAAATCTGAATTTCTGGATAATCCACAATAATATTGAACAATACCGCAATACAGGCCGCACACACACAATAATATTGACAATACGTACTTTATTGTCAATATTATTTTGTGTGTGCGGCTAGCCTTACTACCTTCCCTGAAATAAGCCATTATTGCTTAGAGTATATTACAGGGGTAGGACAGTTCCATACAATGACAGATTTGGGGTTTTTATTTTCAAAATGCGCCATCTCTTAACTGCATCCAAAACAATTAGTTGCTTTATACGATCACAGATGGCAGAACAATCGATAAGAAATAATTTATTACAAAAAAAAAAAGACAAAGAACATTTATTTAAATATCTAATTATTTAATTGAACTTGTATTATAAATATTATAAAATTTTGTATAACTTACAAGTTGAGTAATAATTACGATAGCAACACAGTGAATTGATTTCAATATTGATTGTGAAATTTTTTACACAAATATGGCGACTGCTCCTTGCGTTTGCGCTTGTTTGTAGTTTTGTTCCATATTTGTACTGTTCTTCGTGAAATTAATCCGCCGATCCGCGTTGAGTTGAGTCCTCTCCTCCGTAGTGAAGTGTACGAATTTCCCGAAGTTATTGTGAGAGTTGAGCTTTTAGTTCCTCCACCGTTACGTTTGTGCTGTATCTTTGCGATATAGACGCTCGTGATTTGTTTTCATCATGCCTAAACGTTGTGCATTAGGATGTTATAACAGTAAGTACTAAGTATAGTCATCATATATATATATATATATATATATCTGCCATTCTGTTTTCTTCATAGATTTCCAATCCTCCATAGAGTAACCTCAACTTACGGCCGAAATTAATAATATATCCGTAATCCAAGATTTAATTCGATCGCAGATATTTGCATATCTATGGATCGATCTCCTATCCGCGTCCCAATAACGAAAAGTGACAAACCATCGTTATGATATCCGGAGATATCAAGATATCCGTAGATATCTTTTCCCTCTTTGACCATTCCGTTTTATGCAAAACCAATACTTGAATGCATCGTTTATTTCTAATTTAAATTTCAAAAATAAGTATTACACGTATCAATAATAATTATTTTGTACCTACTTTTTACTTTTGATGTATTTATTGGGCTCTTGGAGTTTTATACAAATTATATTATTATTTATTACCAATTTTAAATGTGATAAATCCTAAAAGATCGGTATAAAACGGAACGTCACGCCTGCGTGTTTTTGACAGATGACATGCCCGCCAAAACGCCTTCTACTGACGCAGGACGCTCTTTTTTCGTTGTATTGGTTCCGATTTCTGTTCATAACTTTTATATAAACTTTCTGATCATTTTGTTAAATTATATTCATTGATTTACATAGATATTGCATCTATTTTGTTAAATAGCAATGGACTCTGAAGTGGTAAGTGACTTTTACGCATCCGTACCATTAATAATTTTGTTTCTTGGTGGTGACGCCAAATATGTTCGAACGCATTTTTTGTAAGAATATCTGTTTATTTTAGGTTCGAGGCAAACCTCTGACGAAGGATGAAACAAAATTATTGCTGGGCTTAATTGAGAGTAGCTCAATAATTTTGTCTAAAACAACAAACGCCGCCAGCAACAAGATGAAAAATGAGGAGTGGGTCAGCCTGACACACAAATTTAATGCCACCGCCTCTGTTTGTCGTCGATCACCCCAGCAGCTGCGTTTAAAGTGGGAAAATTTAAAGAAACTTGCTCGTAAACGCAGCACAAAAATTAGGATGAATCGCATCCAAGTAAGTGTTACAGAAAAAATTTTCACCTTTGTTTGAAATTATAGGTACTTATTACATATTTTTTTTAAACTTATTACATATAATGTTAAGTAATTTAGTACATAGTAAGTACATCAGTTTATTATTTTCACAGACTGGCGGTGGCATTCCAGAGTACATTCCCCCGGATGACATTCTGGACAGAGTGGCCGATTTACTGGGGAGTACTGCAAGCGGCTTTGTTGTGCCATTTGGTGGTGACAAAGAGGAAGGAGTTTTTGTTTGTGGTGGTGATGGTGGTGGTGGTGGTGGTGGTGATGATACTTGCGATGGGGCTGGGCAGGCTAGGGTGCTGCCGGTAGAATCAATACCAGTGTTGGTAGACACAGGTATTGGTACTACCATGCCAGTAACCGTATATGATACAAATAGTACTTCATTTCCATTATCTATAGTTAATATATCAGAAAAAACTATAGATAATGCCACTTACCATGAAGCTGGGGATGGTAAACTACACACACCCAAGAGGCTTACATTGAGTTCGCCTAAAATAGGTAAATCATTAATAATTAATATTATATTTATCAGTTTTCTAGGGCTCGATTGCTATGTGTGTAATGTCCTAATATATTCATTTATTCTAGGTAATAGTAGGTCAAATATTAGCGTAATCCATCCTGTCCAGTGGTTTGAGCTTGGCATTGATAGAAAACAGATTAATTCTCTGAACTAATCATATTTGACAGGTGATGGTTTAACAAAAATGTATTGGGGAGCATCCTTTCTCTTTTGAAAGAACCTTAATCCTAGCCTTAAGATGATAGTAGGCTTAAGATGAAAAGTATTATATCTTGTGTAATAAAAAAATTAATTTGATTTGCAGGTAAGAAGAAACTCAAAAGTACGGATGGCAGTAGTTCTGCTCGAAATTTAGCAATAGCAGAATATTATACTGCCAAAAAACAATGCTTAGATGCTAAGAAAGAATTTATTTTATTACAGAATGAAAAATTGAAATTAGAAATTGAAAAACTTAGAGGTGGTAAATGAAAAATTGAAAACCAAATCAAGTATACCTATAATAATATACTCAATAATTCTTTCATTGATTAATAAATATAAACACAAGACCTACCAAGTGATGTATTGTTTTTATAATTATTATTTATTTTATATGTACCTTCTCAATTTTTCATTTTCTATTTTTTTTAAATTCTGTAATAATATTATTATGATAGCATCTAATCATAGTTTTTTGGTAGCATACAGATGGTGTATGAATTCATTATTATGGAATTTTTATTTCTATGTGAATAAAAAATAAAATATTTCAATACTATAGTCTATTCTTTTATTTCCAAATTAAAAATACATAAATCAGTAACTACACTTTTTGAAAGATCAATAGGTATGTATAGGCACATACAAACCTCATAACAAAGGAAATAAAAATTTAAAAGAATACACACATGTTAAGATTAACTTAAATATACTTTGCAATTTTATTATTAACTACTATACACAGTAATCAAAGTAATCAATAATTGGAACTGAATATAACTTGTGTATCTACTACATAATAATTATTACAAACAATGGACAATAAATAACAATCACAACTATCTTTATACTAAGTCTTTATACTAACACAAAATAATTATTTATAAGATCTGCTCTTGTTTGTACATCTTGGACTTCCATATTTGAATTATTTCCTTCATTGTTACTATTTGTAGGAATGTCCAAGTCAACCTCAGGAGGAACTTCTTCTATACTGTTACTCCTACAAATATTATGAAGCACTGCAGTGGCAATAACTATTGACTGGGCAACGGGCAATGAAACCCGCAGTGTGAGAGCCACAACAGGAAATCTTCTTTTCCACACTCCGAACGTCCTAGAATGTTTTGGTTAAAACATTAATTTAAACCAAATAATACTAATTATTATTAAGGTTGAAAGTGTGTAACAAACAGATAAACACAAACACTCCTTGGAATTGCTCAGTCAGGCAAAAAACAACATATGAATAAATTTAAATAATATATTTACCACCTTGTTCATAAATGTTCAAAAGTGCCGGAATAGCTATTAACTGTTTTGTCTCTTTCCTTCGACTATCAAATAACTGTTGATAAACAAAGACAAAACAGAATATAACTATTTCACTGATATTGAATGTTTATGAATAAGAATTACATGGAATATTACCTTTCAATTGTATTTCTGGTCCTAATGTGTGCTTCGTTGTACCTGTGTTCAGCTTCAGAACTAGGGTTCAAGAGTGGTGTGAGTAGGTAACTTCGATTTGGATAGGCACTATCTCCAAGTAACCAGCGGCCATCATACTGCCCTGCATCACACTGAGCTGTAAGAATGTTGAATTAAAATTAAATTGTTCATTAATCATTAACAAAATTTCTAGTAAACCATAATACAAAACCTCTCAGAATGGAATTATTGAAAATTGTTGCATCATGGGTGGAACCCGGCCAGCGAGCAACCACATTCATCAGTCTCAAATCTGCATCACAGACTCCTTGAATGTTTAATGAAAAGTAACCTTTCCGATTTCTAAATTCCTCACCTATTAATAAACCTGAAAATTTTTATATTAGTAGACAAGAAATTTACAAGCAATGATTAAACAAAATGCAGATAAAATTATAATTACATACATGGTGACTGTATACGTATGTGAGTGCAATCAATAGCTCCAAGAACTCTGGGAAACTCTGCAATATCATAAAATTTTTCTGCACTTCTTTGATGCACAAAAATGTATTTATCATATAAGTGGGCTATTGCATATGAAATATCCCGGACTATTCTGCCTGCTGTTGACTTTGATACTCCCACAAAGTCAGACACAGAAATCAGCATTGTGCCTAATGCATAAAACCTTAAGGTCAGCAGCAATTGATGCAGAGGTGAGACTCCATGATTTCTGGAATAGATATTGTTAAATTTAAGTAGGTATACGATTAATGGAGTTTTTAAGATATAGTTATTTTTACCCACCTTGAAGATTTTACACGGACAGCAGGCATAATTTCTGTCAACAGAGAGTTTACTGCTGATTTCGATAACCTAAACCTAAAGGTAAACTCTGCATCATCCAGACTCTGCATGTAATTCACCCTTTTCATTCTTCGCACAGAAGCACGACGTGACTGTTCACCAGCATCATTGTCGGTATCTGTATCCCAGTCTGATAATTGAGCTAGGACTTCCATATCACTGTCACTATCACTAGAACTCGAGAACATTGCCAAATCCATTACGTTTTACGAATAAAATCTACAGATTCAACCCTAGAATCTGAGGAAAGTCTAAGATCAAGATTAAGGATTGTTTACGCCGATCGATCGAAACGTCAAACGCGAGAGATATGTTATTGACACGCTCAAACTGCCATTTTCGAACAGAGGTCTATCTGTAATCTGTGATCCGTCCTCCCACAGATAGATTGGTTTTTGAGATTGCAATTTCGATCCACGGATTGTTTATTGGCACACTTAACTTAAAATCCGGATCACATTTTCGATCGAAAATCTGCAGATATTAGATTGGATTGAATATTAATTTCGGCCGTTAGATGCGTGTTCTTAGTGGTTGCAATCCGGCGTCATTTTCAGTCCGCCGGTTCCAATGGGATTCCCCATGTTATACAATAACATGGGGAATCCCATCGGTCCCCATGTTATACAATAACATGGGGAATCCCATCGGTCCCATCATATATCACATGGTGATAGAAAAAAATTTGAGTGCAAGTTTAACTTGACTGTATATTATAAGTAAGATGTCAGTATTGTTAACTTTAAGCTTTAATTTAAAAGTGATTTTTGCTTTTTTTTTCAGAGAACACCTACCATAGATTTCCTCATCCAGAAAAGAATCCTGACCGTTTCAAGGCTTGGGTTCATATAGTGGGTGGGAAGTTAGATAGTCCTACTGATTATGAACTGTATACAAAGAAGGTCATCTGTGATATCCATTTTACAGACAGGGACAGGAACCGTAATAACCGGTTAAATTTTCTAGCTGTGCCATCACTTCATCTTCCTGGTAAGATTTACATATAATTTTCAAATTAAGGCATTATAACTTAACTATTACTGGGCTATTTATTAGAACTTATTGAATTGAAGTTAGTATTTTGCTAAAATTGCGCACATTAGACAAAACCATGATGTTTTACCCACCAACATTTGAGACTGTAGTTTACATGGCTACTATTATTTTTGATTTTTATATTTATTATTCTCATCTCCACCACATGCAATCTTTTTTCATCCAGGTACAGGTTACATAATTAAAGGTTCTAATTATCAAAAAAGGCTATTAAAGAAAAGCAAAATAATTTTTTTACTACTTGTTTCTGTCAGCATTTTCGCCTATGAAAGAAAATAAGTAATAGAAAAAATATAGCTTTTAATGGTGAAAGAATTTTTGGAGTGGTTCAAGTAGTTTTGAGATAAATTTTAACACATAAAACAAACAAAAATCAAAAATATTATTTTTTATTTATAACTCAGGTTGTTTTTTTTTGTATTTATAAAAAAAAACATATTTAAGAGGGTTTATGGGTTACAAATATAAAACATAAGTACATATTTTTGTCCCACTTCAAATTTAAAATTCTCTGACATAACTTATAAGTTTTTATTTATTTTATAAATAAATAATATTATTAATATCTTATTTTTCAGGCCAGTCTGATGAAGCTGGTACTTCAGAAAAAGTTTTCCTTGCATCTGAACCTGTAATTGAGGGAAGCAGCCTAACTACACTAAAATCGACACTGGCAGGTATGTACAGGTTACATAATTATATGGATTCTAATTATCAAAGAAGGCTATTAAAGAAATACAAATTTAAAACAAAATTAATTAATTTTATAAATAAACTAGCGGTCCGCCCCGGCTTCGCCCGTGGTACATATGAAAAATAGATGTTAGCCGATTCTCAGACTTACCCGATATGCACAGAAAATTTCATGAGAATCGGTCCACCCGTTTCGGAGGAGTATGCAGACTAACATTGTGACACGAGAATTTTATATATAAGATTTAGTTTCATTTTAAAGCAAATTTATTTTATTTCTTTTATTTTAAGGGGTTTAGTATTCTAGGTGCCATCAACATTTCCAAAAGGTCATCGTCATTCAATAGTTATTTGTTATAACAAGTGAAATATAATAGTATCATAATTCATAATTAATTTTGGGCCTACTCTGATAGAATGTAATTATTGTAGTAGAATCTAAATGGTCAATAACTGTATTGAACCCAATCAATACAGTTATTGACCTCTAGCTTTTGCCTGCGTCTTCGCCCGCGTGGCATTAGATACTTAAGGAATCGGGATAAAAGACCTATGTTCTTTTCCATGTCAAAGGCTATATGCATGCCAAATTTAAACCAAATCCGTTCAGCCGGTTTTGCGTGATTAAGTAACAAACATCCACACTTTCGCATTTATAATATTAGATAGGATTTAGGTTGTAGTAAAACATACTTTCAATGATAAATAAAATCTTTCTATGTGTATCCGTGCTCAGCATTATACTTATAACATGTACTCTTATTTTTCAGGCAAGTCTGATGATGTTGGTCCTTCAGAGAAAGTTACACTTGTACCTGAATCCAAACATGAAGGAAGTAGCCTCGCCGTATCAGAATCAATATTGACAGGTACTTCATATTAATTATAATTATTTTATTGCATTCATGGTGTTGGTAAATGTTATAAAATATGGATGTAAAAGACAAGGAAGGAGGTAATGTAATTTTAGCGCATCCCAACATGGACAGGTTAGGGTTATTTTTTTTAACTTTATACATTGCAGTATTGTATAGAATACCGGATTATATACATTGTCTAGGTATTGTATAGAATATCGAATTATACGCAATGCCTTTAATATATATATATAATATATATTATATACTATTAATATTTCTAATGTATTTTTATTTTTTCACATTACAGATAATTCTGCCAGAATCATAATTTCAGAACACAATTATTGCCAACTGCAGAAGAAGGCAATAAATAAAAACAGAAGTAAGTTATAGAGGGGGAGTGGGACAGGATAGGCTTAAAAAAAAATGTTTTTAGAAGTTAACCCATTGAGCCCCGAGTGGCCCGATCGGTCCACGACACAATAGATTTTCTATTGTGTCTGTGATTCCGGGGGCTGAGTTATTAGAACAAACAAATGTATTAATACATACAGCATAGCATACAAATGCTATTTAGCTTAGTTTGACACTAATAATTTGTGTTTCTTTTAACAGGTAAACATCAGCAGCAGGAGGTGCCGTCATTTTGGTTGAATCAGCTGAAAACAACAAGAAGAAAAATTAAAATTTTGCAATCTAACTTGTTGAGATCACAGAGCAGAAACCAAAATCTTCAATCCCGATTAGCCAGTGCGGAAAAAATGTCTGCTGACCTTTTATTTAAAAAACTGTCATGCAAAATGACAACAGCAGCAAAAATTTTCACAAAAATGCAGTACAGCCAGACAACAAAGAAGCCTTCTGGCCGCAGATTCACGCATCAAGAAAAAGTGCTCTCACTTTCTTTATATAAGAAAAGTCCGAGGAGTTACCCTCTTTTGGCAAAATTTTTCACATTGCCATCAATAAAATCTTTAAAGAGACTTTTATCAAAAGTAGAAGTGGAGCCCGGGCTTAATAAATGTATATTTTTAAAAATAAAAAATACAGTCGAGGAGTTGTGCCCAGAAGACAGATTGTGTAGTCTTATATTCGACGAAATGTCGATTTCCCCGCAAATACACTACAACGCTGCAAAAGATCAACTTAGGGGGTTCACATTTAATGGTGAAAAAATTGCAGACCATGTATTAGTCTTCATGGTGAAGGGACTCAGACGGAAGTTCAAACAACCCATTGCGTACTATTTCACCAACGCCTTAAATAAGGCACAATTAAAAAAAACATTAAAAAAAATTGTTTTGTATGTACGAAGTACAGGACTAAAGGTTGTGTGCACTGTGTGTGATCAAAGCACAGTCAATGTCAGTGTCATCAATGAGTTAATAGAAGACACAAGACGAAAATATATAAAAGAAAAAAAACAATGGAAAAATGAATTAATTGAAATAGGGAAGACCACACTAATCCCTATATTTGATGTTCCGCATTTGATAAAAGGAGTCAGAAACAATTTGCTCACAAAAGACTTAAAGTATTATGATTTTGAAGAGGAGTGCGAAAAAATTGTTAAATGGGAGTATTTCAAGCTAACTTATGAAGCTGATAAGTCTTATGGAGAGTTAAAATGCCTGCTGAAAATTACAGATGAGCACATTTATGTGGAAAAAATGAGGAAAATGAAGGTGAAACCAGCAGCCCAAATTTTTAGCCACACAATGGCTGCAACTGCAGGACATCTTGTGGCAAGAGGAGAAATTCCAAGAGAATGCCAAAATTTGGTAAAATTTACTAAATTAATAGATAATCTTTTTGATTCGCTAAATTGTAATACATTCAATGTACCAGATGGTAAAATTTATAAAGGGTGTGTGCGAAGAAATAGTTTGCACCATGATTTGTGGAAGAATGCTATAAAAGTTTTAAAAACAGTAAAATTTATGAAAAAAATTAGAGATAATAACAAAATCCGTTTAATTGAAACACAAGCAATACCATCTGTTAAAAACTTAATACGCACAATTGAAGGAATGCAACAAATATGGATATTGTTGTCTCAAACGTATTCATTTGATGCTATGCTAACTCGTAATTTTAACCAGGACCCACTAGAAAATTTCTTTGGGAATATCAGAAGTTATGGGGCTAGAAATACGGCACCAGACACGGTGGCTTTCGAAGGGGCCTTTAAGTCCCTGTTAATAAATAATTTTAACTCGCCCCATTCTCTTCACGCAAACTGCGAAAAAGATGAGGACAATTGTTTGCAAAATATGGATTTTTTTTTTAAAGAAAAGTCGGTTTTGGTGCCCTCAACTTCTGATATTCCCAGTCCAATTGATGACGAGGCACCACAATTTTCCGAAAGCTCACAAAAGAACAGAGCACAAGAAATTGTGATACCTTTCATTAATTTAAATACTTCAGTAAATGATGTTGGACAGGGCAATTATGTGTGTGGGTGGGTCCTGCACAGATGTATTAAAAATGTTAGTAAAAGCTGCAAAGTTTGCAAAAAAAATATGTATGGCGACCCTGAGAGCACATCAAATGAATACATAAGGGCCAAAGAATATAAAAAAAATAAAAAGTCACTAATATATCCGTCAAAAGCTATGGAAAAATGTTTCATACAGTTACAAAATTTAGTGACGGATATATTGAAGAAAGATGTACCTAAAAAAGGATTGAAAGAAAAAATTAAAATGTTTACTGACATATTTGTTGATTATCCTTTTAATTGTGATAAACATAAAACGACATTAAAAAAATATTTTGAAAATATAGTAATTCATGTACTTGTATACAGTTGGTGCCGATCAATAAATCGGATTTTGTCTGGCAAAATCACTTATCACGGTGAGGACGAAATAAAAATAGCAGCACAAAAATATAAAAACAGACATAAACATTTAACAAATAAAAATTAATGTAAGTTTTAATTAGCTGTAAATAAATAAATTGTAAAATAAAATTGGTTTTTATTTGTATGCACTCACTTTCTGAAACTTATGTTTAGACTTCAGCTTCTTACTATTTTACTGTATTCAAGTTGATAAGATTTTACTTAATTTGATTTACTATCAACTTGAATACAAGTAAAATAGTAAGAAGCTGAAGTCAAAGTACCATTGCATGTAATATAGTAGATGTCTATAGCTATAGCTATACATTTCACAAGTTTGTGGATGCCGATAATAGATGGCGCTGTTTATCAGATCAATTGACATTAGCGGTCTTCAAAAAATTCTGCGAGCGGGCTCTCTATACCCGTATATATTATATTACTCTATGGTCGACACTTAGAACATCGTTTTGGTTAGGCTTACATTTGCAAGCAATTTTAAACTTCATTCCATTGACATAGAGTTTAAATTAATTTGTACTTTTTCAAGAGCCTATGTTAAGTTTAGCTTGCCAACATTTAGAAAAAATAAAAATATTTCTAATGTTGGCCTCTCCGATGTAATCGTTTAATATTAGATAATATTTTAGTTTTAGTTATTTATTATTATTTCTTCTTTTTTTTTAAACCTTATTTTTGTACATTTTAATTTTAAGCTAGTACATTAATAAATTATTTCTTTCTTTCTTCGATTTCTTGTCAATGGTTAAGACTTAAGCATAGACAACGTCTTGATGATTTGAATTCAAAATGGCGTTTTATTTTATTGTTTGTTTTGGTGGATAGAGTTAAAATTTGTTCTTCATCGTAGATTATGTTATTTACTCAGTTAATACTTAATGTACAGTACATTGAATTATCCCAAATACATTGAACTAAGCCTGCTCTTCAAATTTGTAATATTTATGCCAAAAGTGAAAAAAGAAGAAAGTGTTATTGTGTAAACAATGTAATCTTGTGTGTAAATAATAATTGTAATTTGTGACTAAATATTTGCAATTTGTACCCAATGACTGTTCTATATGGAAGATAAAACATAATAATTACATAACAATGTATTCTCTAACACATGTTCTAGCTGTAGAATCAATTGGAGAGGAGATATTGTTATAACAAAGAAAACAACGGCTTCAATATTGGTATCGAAATTTATAACGAGATTTTAAAACAGAAATCCCGCAAAATATTTCAAGGAAAAGTATAAAATGTGAATCTAGTTGTATTCACATATACTAATCAAGTCGAATTAAGTACTAAATGCCTAAATAAAGATATTCAGTAAAATTCAAATGGAATTATCCATTTTTGCTGTTAATAGTGTTTTAATAGGTATTATATAAAAATGTTATTTATTTAATATTATATTATAATAAACTTATTGATCTACATTGTTGATGTTTTATTTTTAATTTCCTCTAAATTTGATTAGGGATGAGATTTGAGAATTAGTAGGGTTGTACCGAGCATCGAAAATTTTATCGATATCGATAAAAAGTTTTATCGATATTAGCACTCATAAATAGGCATCACTAGCAACATCAACTTTTAAATGTTGGCAGCAATGTGGGTCATTTTTGACGTGAACTTCTCATAGGTTGGTATAAAAGATTTCCCATAGCGAATACATGCATATGTGTGCGTGAGCTCGAAATCGAAGTACTGAGTGCCGTCTCTTACCTATATTACTTGCAGGGGGGTAACCGGCACCTTTAGAATAACAGTCTTATTATGGGTACGTTTTGTTGCGTTCACAAAATAATCTTACTTTTTTGGCACCGGGACCTTCTAAAACATATGGAAACCAATTGCAACAAGACTGTTTCGAGCGGTTTCGAGACGTCAATCGAAAAATTGGAACCGGCAGCCTTATTAGCTAAAAATTAGCAGATAGCAAGCGACGCGCAACAGCAACGCGACAGGTTTGCGACTGGTCGCGAAACGTCAAAAAATTTCGTATTATGTAAGCTGTTGCGCCGCTGTCGCACAACATCTGCTTCCTGCGACCGATGCACTTGATTTTGTATGGAAAGCAGCGCCACTCACAATCAGGTGGCAACTGGTGGTACTACGTATGTTTGTTAAACATTAAACAATACTCGCTCTCATATTCATAACTGCGTCACATCTGTGATCTGCGTTAGCAAAAAACTAATATGAAAGTTAAGATTAAGAAACTTGTGAAGTGGATGGATCCCAGCATGACCACTCCAGGGATTTTTTTTGCGATAACCCTTGTCACATAAACAACGTAATATATTATTACTGGGATATGGGAAAGGTATTCAGTAATCAGTTCGTGAATGTGATTTGTCGTGGTTTGTGCTCAGCGGTGAATATTAGTGTTACAATTTTCTAATTTTGCACAAGTAGGTAAGTCTAACTCCTTGTTTATGAAGGCGCTAGTTACAATATATGCATTAAACGTTACTTATTTACTCACAAAATATTGTGAATTTTTCAGTTGAAAAAAATGGAACACCGAGTTTCCAAGTCTCAATTAGAGGACCTCCTTAATTATTTAATGGAGCATCAGGCTCTGGCCAAAGGCGTTGGTTTGGGTCCACGATCGAAAGAAACAGTCGATCGCCAGTGGGAAGAACTAGCTTCCAAATTAAACGCCCATGGCAGTGGTGCCTCAAAATCTGGATATCGCTGGAAACGTGTAAGTATATTTGATAAATAATTATTTATTTGCTATTTCTATACAATTTGAATCCTTTTTGCTCATATTTCTAACACATCACTTGATTTCACACCGCCATGTGTGTATTTTTATACCACAGAAAATAGAAATACTAAATAGCTGTCTATACCTACCTACTTGCATTTTTAGTACATCAATTCCATATTGATGCATAAAATTATAGTTTATAAAAGGTTAAAAAAAAGTTTATATAAACTACATATATATAATATATATATAACTAAGTATATATATATTATTGTTTCAAACAAATAAATTTAAATAAGCTTGCATGCATTATGCTTACAGTATTGGGCTGACCTGAAGCATAAGGTAAAGGCGAGGGCATCAGCCCAAAGACGGGCAGCTTCTGGTACTGGTTGTGGGCCGGCTTGTAAAGACGACTTATCAGAAATTGATAAAAAGGTGTTGGCCATTATTGGAGAGGGTGCTGCATATGGAGATACTCAGCATAGAGTGCCAGCATTTGTAAGAGAAAAAAAATAGTCTTTTATCCTTGAAATTAATATGTAATGATTATAATCATATTTTTGCATTGCAGCCTATACCAACACCAAGTACCTCCTCGGCCATCTATGAGGATATAGCAACTGAATGTGTAGAGATAACCATAGGTAAACAGACATTTATTTTAACCAACTTCGGAGTGAAAAAAAATCTGTTACTTAATTATTATATATAATAAATAATTTATCCAAAACCCTTTCAATTTTAGAGTCTTCTCCACCACCACCAGCCAGTGAACGGCTCATAGATATTGGGCAGACCACAACGCCAATATCACCATCAACGAGAGGAAATACTGGTAAAGTTTGTTAGTTGAGCTTATACATCTACATTACATAAATAATATAAGAAAAACATACCTACATAAACAATCAGTTGTTATTATATGTAACTCTTAACAATTTAGGTAAAATTTGGTATTTACATAGAGATTTATATTGAACTAGCTTTCCACCCGCGGCATCGCCCGCGCAGTCAAAGAAAAACCCGCATAGTTCCTGTTCCCGTGGGATTTCCGGAATAAAACCTATCCTATGTCCCGGGGTAAAAAGTAGCCTATGTCCTTTCTCGAGTATCAAAATATCTCTATACCAAATTTAATGCAAATTGGTTTAGTAGTTAAGGCGTGATTGCGTAACAGACAGACAGACAGAGTTACTGTCGCATGTATAATATTTATTATACATGCGATTATCTATATTGTTTTAAACCTGATAAATGATTCAAATATTTCAAAATTGCAAACATACTGTTGCTTCAAAATATCCTATCTTATTAGTTTCAGATAGAGTGCAGGCACCGGCTTCTGCTGACCCTAACAGGACGCGGGGTCCTAGATCAAATGCTGGTCAGATATAGTTCTAATTGTCACTTTTATTTTTTAATATTTTTGATGTCAGAAGTCAGAACTATCGACTGGTTGAACAAATTTTAATTTTTCTTTTTTTTTACTTGAAAGCTGGTGGTGCTTCCTATGAACTGAAAGTTGAAATACGAATGCTTTAAATTATTTAGTTGTAATTATAATATTTTTTTCTTTACAGATAGTCCAGTGTCACGGCGACTACCCAGGAGCTCTGTTAGGAGCCGAAATATATCTGATCTCAGGACTCGTCAAAGAGTTGACCCGTCTTGGATCGTTGATATGGAAAATAGACGGATCGACGCGGAGCAGAAGCTGGTAGATGCAATGATGATAATTGCAGAGGCTAGGAGGGACGAGTTAGATATATCGCGCAGACAACTAGCCCTTACAGAGACTCTGGCTCAGGCGCTGCGCGAACTAACCAATGTATTAAAAAATTGTTTAGAAAATAAATAACATTTATTTTATTTTATTGTTTGTGTTATCATTATTTTAATTCCAAATTCATTATTTTTGACATTAAGTATTCAAAATCTGATTAATTATTATTCTTATACATTCTATATTGTGACATTTTTCTCATTCACATTTTTAAAATTGTTTTATTTGAAAATATTTCATTTTTTTTACTAATATAGTTATTAATATTTGAAATATCTGATATAAAAAATTGAATTAATTTACACAAGTGAAATATGAAGGTAGAAGGTACATACCTAAGGTTTCAGTACACATTGACTCATACATAGACATGTTTATTGCATCACACAATCACACCACAAAAATAGAAAGGTTCAGTACACAAGATAATAATTATATTTATAATCTAAACATAATCTAAATCTTCTAATAATCTAAAAATTGTAAAACTAAAAATAAGTAACCAAATAATAACGATACAATAATAACCAGAAAAAATTTAAATAATTATTACAATTACATTATTATATGCCCAAACTAAACTCTTAAATTTAAAATAATATCATCAGTGAACAGTATTAAATTAACTACTTATTATCATAAACTAGTTTTGCTATGTATAATATTTTTATCTCTACACAATTATTAGTAAGTACCTACAGATAGTTCAAGTACATTCTTTTTGAATAAGGTGCTTCCTCACAATCTATAATCTAACATTTCAGGTTCGATTTTGTGATGACAGTTTTTCCTAGCTTGCCTATGTAATGCTCGACTTTGTAACGTTACATTACAGGTGGTGAGTTAGTGCCTTTATTTCAGTATATTTATTAACCACACACAAATATTAACAATGATATCATCATTGGTTTCTGCTATATAAATATAAATATTCTTAGGTTTAAATACTAGAAAAAGTTTGTACAAAGCTAAATAAAGGCTATGGTCTCCTCTCCCTCCATAGACGCTGCATAATAAGTGATCGCTGTAAACGACCACGTTCTAATTGGTGTGTTTCATCATCAATGCTGATGGTGTCAGATATTTGGCGGTCAGAATCATGTCTAGTATATTCATCTGATAGCTCTATGACTTCTGTTCCTTGTTGGTTAGCGATGTTGTGTAAAACACAGCATGCATTTATGATTTTTGCTACAGTGTGATGGTCATAATGCAGTACTCTATGTGCCAACAAACATCGCCAACGAGTTTTCAAAACTCCTATGCAACGTTCAACAGTATTCCTAGCACTGCAGTGGACATTTGTGTAATGCTCTTCTGCAGTCCCAGGAACAGCGTTAACAATAGGAGTCAGAAGCCATGGCCGCAGTGGATATCCAGAGTCGCCTGCAAATGTAAAGCATAGTCAGTGTTTTATAATGTATAAATTACTACAAAATTGATATCTAAAAATGAAATAAAATAAATAATAAAATTAAAATATTTAGTAAACAGGTATTTTTGAACATTGATTCTGTTACACTTAACACACACACTACATTAATAATACAAAAAATAATTACCTAATAACCAAATGCTTTCACCATTATTATGAAGCTGCTGCAAATGATTATTTATTTCCGAATTGCGCCAAATATATGCATCATGAGTAGCTCCGCCAAAAGTAGCATCCACATTTAAAATATTAAGATCACTGTCACATATCTAAAAAAAACATTATTTACAAGAAATTAATTCTTATATTCTCACAGTATTAGAAACATTGTGCAAGTCAGTTTTTTATTAATTGTAGTAATAAAAGGTTCGTACAAATTAAATATAGGTAATAAATAAATTAAAGCTTAGTTAAGTAAGTGAGTACTTACTATTTGAACATTTCTAGAATGATAATGTTTTCTGTTAAAAAAACGTTCTTCATG
The DNA here is from genome assembly GCA_907164685.1 of Colias eurytheme. Classification (NCBI taxonomy): domain Eukaryota; kingdom Metazoa; phylum Arthropoda; class Insecta; order Lepidoptera; family Pieridae; genus Colias; species Colias eurytheme. The sequence continues at coordinate 859 of CAJQZN010034625.1, read as the reverse complement.
CTCTGAAGGCTTCACTAATGCCACATGTGTACCATCAACACAGCCCAGGACACCAGGAATTCCAAATTTATTATAAAATCTGGAATTATAGACAAAATTAATGATATGTGAAACTTTCATGGTACATATCAAATAGGTATAGAAATTTACTTGTTAATGATGATATTTCTTTCTTGCTGTGTTTGTGGAAATTTAATATACTTATTCAGTATATTAATATTGTTTAGTGCTGTTGTCACTTCTCTCACAGCATTTGACACACTAAGCTGGCTTAAACCATGCAAAAAGCTCATTCCTACTGGCTTTTGGTATGAACCCGTTGCATAGAAAGACAGAGCTGTTAAGACCTGAAAAGTGATTATTATAATTTAATAAATGGGCAGACTACAAACATGGTCTTGCAATGCTGCTAACAATATTATGAATGTATTCAAGTCAAGAATTTATAACAATTTCTTACCTTACACTCTACAGAAACCTTTGTTTGCCTCTTTGATCTAGCCATTAGTGGAGCTAGTCCATAACACAACTCTTCAAATGAATCTTGGGAGATTCTGTAGTGTGCCTTGAACTCAACATCTGTCATGCTCAAAGTCCTTGCTTGGTTACGAAGACTTCGCCGTAACTGAGCCACATCATGAGCTTCTTGTCTTCTAACTTCGGCCTCGAGTGCCTCAATTAATAAGAATGCTCGTGCCATTTTATATAAAACTGTCTAAGAAGGTATGATTAATATTCCCGAAAGTAAATTTAATATGTAATTATTAGTAAAATTATATTCGAAAACTTGTCGAACACCTTTTCTAGACCGATGAAAATATTTTGCACACTTACCGTAATATATTTTAATAAGTTTTTT
>CAJQZN010034624.1:0-29577 GCA_907164685.1 Colias eurytheme | reverse complement strand
TAATTAGGAGAATAAGTTTATGTAAGTGTGCGTGTGTGCAGGCGTGCATGTGTGTGTGTATGTGTGTATGTGGGTGCGTGTGTGTGTGTGTGTGTCTTTGTGTTTGTGGATACCTGTATTAATAATTAATCCATTTAATTACATTATAATAACATAATTGGAACGTTACAAGTACAAGAAATATTACATACTTAAATATTGAATCAATATTTTGTGTTAGAACCTAAAAAAGATTAATACATTTTACTTTTAGTCGTGGTCAAGCTATAATTTGAATTTTATCAACATCCGATCTTGCGTTTAACATAATTGAAACACTATAAAACATGTTCACAGTTTTATAAAATAGTTCTCTTTATTAGGATTATTAGAGTAGGTAAGTATTAGGATTTCTATCGCGAAAATTTGTGATTATGGGTAAAAAGGTTATAGAGGGTACAATCAATATGTAGCTCTATTTTTCAGGCTAGGAAATTTTTGTGTCATGACTACATAATATAAAGACTACTTATGTGGATGCGCATTTGTAACTCCTTCAAGAAAAAACGACCGATTGGATTTTGATGGAATTTTTTGGTACAGGATATATTTTGAAGGGAAATTTGATGGTTGTTAGAGATAACACAATATGGTCTAGATTTAGACTAGTTTTTACCAGACATCAATTAACCCACGCAATGTAGATAGAATTACTTAAAACCACACCAAAGCTCCGAAGAATTTCTATATTTTAACTGTGAAATAATTTAATAAAAAATTGAAGAGTTCACGCTCTTATTCGCGAATGAATACGCGTAGTACGTAAGGGTCTTACAAGTTGTTAATAAGGGAAAACTTTTAAATGTTAAGCCCGATTGAACGCAATGGTAATAATAAAATGTGCTTATTTAACTTTGCGAAGTATTAACGAGTTCTTATTTTGGATGGATGAATATTTATAAACGTTAAAGAATTTGGAAGACTAGATTTATGAAAACTTTATGTTAAGTGCATATTAAAGTGTAAAGTAGCAAAGGAAAAATGTACCTTTGAGAAAAAATGAAACTATATAATTCACCGTTTTTGGGAAAGTAATTAGAAATACTTTCGTCTATCTGTTTGCTCCGGCTTTTAATTTCACACTACTTCACAGCAATAGTTGTGCTAAATACACTGTTATATTATAGCTACTCTAATAAAATAATTGATATTTCTTCATTTTAATTTCAAAATATCCCATACAGAGCAGTTAAAAGAATTAATAATTTTTTGTAAAAATTTAGAGAATTAACGACACGACCTTCGTCGTGGTTAATTTACAAAAATTATTCATAAGAATTATAATGCTATTAATCTAAAAATTAAGAATTTATAAATACAATTAGGTAAATTCTATCTAACTGACTATGATGAATGTTTCTACATCAGCCGGCAGTTGTTGAGTGTCAGTTTCCGCGTGAGTCCCTTGCGCCTAAACACAGTTCATTCACCTCATGTATCGAAAGATATAAATATTTTTTTTTACCCTTTAATAACTACTATTGTGAAGGTTATTTGAAATAACTATAAAAGGAAGCTTTTATAGAGGCAAGTTGTGTAGGATTGGGAAGAATTTTTGTAAGCTGAATAGTTTCTTTTGGTCCAATACGCTAATTTAAATTAAACTTTAGTGGAATCTTTAACAGACAGACAAATGGACAACGAAGTGGTCCAATATGGGCTCCGTCTTTTCCTTGTGGTTCTTAAAAACTAAATAAAAGTAAGTGAAATTAGTGATTTTATTTTGAAAACTTTTAGTCCAACGCGTGTCTCCGAAACTAATTTCTAATTAATAAAAATAGACACATATCTAGTCCTTGTATCGAAGAAGGCTATATAATTTATAAAAAAGACATATTATTATATAAGTAGTCCATATTATATCGAAGTAAGCTATAGCCTTTTTAACATCACACTACGACCAAATAGACATGACACATCAATGAAAAATGCTTGAAAAATGTCACAAATTACCTTATCTTCATCCACGTGACTCCTATTTATGAATATACCCACCTCACTATACCCAGGTACTGTACTAATAAACTCATGGCAACATTTTATTAATATTTACAAGTGGACATTATCTACTGGACATTTCAAATAACGAAATCCATTGACAAAAACATGGATTGTGGAAACTATAAGCCATGATCCACATATTTATTCATAAAATTTATTATATTTTTATCATAAACTAGCGGTCCGCCCCGGCTTCGCCCGTGGTACATATTTACGTTTTCTCTACATAAAAACCATCCTCGTACTTCAAGGAATATAATAAAAAAAGAATTATAGAAATCGGTTCAGCCGTTCTCGAGTTATGCGCTTACCAACACATTTTGCGATTCATTTTTATATATAAAGATTTTATCTAATTTAGAAACTTATTTTAAAAATAAATATATTTTGCTACAATAAGATCAAATCAATTCCTCAATTGTACGTAAATACATACTTAATATACGTACAATTGAGGAACAAAACAATAATGGTCGCAGATATGAAATCAACCGTATCAAATATTTATGGAGGTTTTTGGCAAGTACGACTAAAATTCTTATCTAAAATTAGACACAATACTAAAGTAGATGGTAATTCTTCATACAAAAATATATTGTCCCCAAAAATATAGATCGAATTATATACAGGTAATGCATCTGCAGAACTAAGCCAGCTATAAGCTGTAATACAGCACGTAATAATTATTGTCAATGCATTTGTACATACCTACCCGAACCAAAATGCCATACAATAACGAACTGTATATTCCAAATTGAACCTTATTGTAACTTGTTAGAGTAAAAATTCCAAATGGGTAAAAACAACAAACGATACAGCATTTTATGTCACCTTTGAGCAGTCTTCCATCGGCCCACTTTTCATGCTTTTACGCTCTATCTACTGTGCTAGTATACAAATGTATATAAACAAATACATTTTTGTTCATATACATTTCATTTTTAGGACAACTCTTTATTTTTACAGTTACAGTATACAAAACTGTGATTCAATATAAATAATTCACATTTTAGTAAATAGAAAACATTATTTGTAAGTCTAAACAACGGAAAATTTTCTTGAAGCGTTTTAATAAAAGGCATTTTAACCTGAATTTTTTCTATGAAAACCTTTTTGCACAAATAAACTTCATGGAGACACAAATACAAGCAAATGAGAGCGGTTGTGAATTATTTCAATGTTAGAATATGAGCTGCACTTGATATTAAAAATGGGACGATTATATTTTATAAGGTAGAACTTGTGGTCTTGATTCAACGGAATAAAACCTTTTGAAATTTAGATATTTAAACGATTAAAATGACAACTTAATTTACAACTTTTAATATTTATTTAACACTAGCGGTCCGCCCCGGCTTCGCCCGTGGTACATATTTACGTTTTCTCTACATAAAAACCATCCTCGTACTTTAAGGAATATATTAAAAAAAGAATTATCGAAATCGGTTCAGCCGTTCTCGAGTTATGCGCTTACCAACACATTTTGCGATTCATTTTTATATATAAGAAGATTAGTATTTTATACATAGTTTTATAAGAGAACAAATAAAGATAATGGAATATATACAGCTTAAAACTTTTAATATTATTTCAGCTTGCTATAAAACCCATTTATCTGAATTTACAAATAATCGAAATGGTAAAATAAACAAGGTAATTTGCAGATTAAGGGCGGATTTTTCAATGCTTGGATAAAACTTATCCGTCCAATAAAGTATTACACGATAATATTAAAATGTCACGTAAACTGTCAAATACGGGCAATTTGAATACGTTTTTAAAATGGTAGTTTTATTCATTATTCGACGAATAAGTTTTATCCAAGCATTGAAAAATCGGCCCTAAATGAACCAATTAATTAAAAATTGACCATAAAGTGTAATGTATTGGGTATTTTATTACGTAATTATCTCACGATGACAGTAGAAAATATTATAATAATATATATTTACTAATTATAAAGTGGAAAATGCGTTTTATTTATATTAAGAGATAGATTAGTTCTCTAGGAAGATTTTAATATGTCAATTGTTAAGTTAGAGACAAAGCAGCCGAAGCCACGGGCGAAAGGCTAGTAATGTTATAAAATAATATAATTTGTCTTCACGTCGAACTGTGTGTGAACAAATTTATCGAAAAGAATATCTTCCATTTATAGAAAAACATCATATTAAATAATTCGATTTGATTGAGATGTCGACAAGATTAAATGAAATAAAAAAAAATATTCTGTATTTTCGTGTAAACCCTTATAATAAATCCGGTAAGTTATAAAACACACCATACCAAATCACTATTAAAATCTCATTAGTGTCAAATTGATAAAAATCAAACAAAACGTTTTAATACGTAAGTAATTCATTATTTTACCAAAATATTTCTACAAACCCCAAATCGAATAGAATCACATAATTTATATCAAAGTCCCCTCGAAAAAATCAATCTAGAAACTTTTAAAGAACTTTTGATATTATCCACAAAAGTCTTCACATTAGGGCTTATTGAACCGCCTAAACCTTTTGACCGTAATAAATTCTCGCCGGTTAATTTTGACCTAATTTCCGACCAATATAAAATGCATACATCAGCGTCTAAAACGATGACAAAGTCGAATTTTATAACCAATAGCTTCTCATTAAACTATAATAAAGTTGGTCGAACATTTTACTACCTATTCTTTCGTTTATGCTTTTTGAAAATATATATGTTTTGAATAAGACTTTATTTTTATGTTCTGTTGTTATAGATTTGTTTATCCTTATTTAAATTTCAACTTTTATAGAGACTTGAATCATATAGTTGGAATACAAAAGGACAGTTTTACCGAACACAACGTGAGCAAAACTACGAGCTATAGCTAGTTTTGCTCACGTAGTACCTAGTGCACAAGTAGTAGTAGCACAAGTAGTAGTAGTATTTAACGACCGTATAAACAAATAGTAGTATAGACTCAGAAGATTTGATAATGGCTTATTTTAATATTGTTTGATTGGTTTTATTCGCCTAAAAACCGGTGAAGAAAAAATTAGAGCTAGTGAAAATATAATTATATTAATTTAGACGAAGATCGTTAGAAAATAATTTGTTCTTTTTCTCTTCTTATTATTTAAATGTTTGCAAACTGGATAGCGTGATAAGATTAATAAATTTTAAATCTAAATGATTAAAAATTAAAAATTAATTCCACCTAATTCTATTATTTATGATTTCCAATTTTGTTGTGGAAATAAAATCCTGTGTTTCCTTGAATAATTTGATGCATTAATTCAATTTTTTTACAAGTAAGGTTAACATGAATTTAACAACTGGTGGTTTTATAAAATCGGGTCATCTTGTATGTAATATATTAGTAAGGTATCTATTTTCCTGCAAACATAATATTATTCAAACATATGTTTTCATCTGTAAATTACAAAATACTTTCTTCGACTTTGCAAAAATACTTAGAAAATTGTTAAAAATAGTTGGTCTTTCTTACTTTAAAGATAAGCTCTGTTACAATTTAAGATTGTATTAAGTCTATAAGCTTCATTTGCATGAAATTATATCATAAATTATTTAGTTTTCCGAAAACCCCCTGAAAATTGCGAATTAATTTGAAACTAACAGATATTTTGTCTGTTTATCTATAGATAGTTTTAGTTTTCATTTTAATGGTAAGGTTACTTGTAATTTGCGATGCCTTATATAATGCCTTATATACTTATTATTTTAATGATAGTCAATAAACAAGTTAAGCTGTATAAAAGTTTTCATGTGAATTATTTTGAATTCATATTTCATTAAAATGCAAAAATATGTTGATATATTAGGTTTTAGTTGATGTACATCTCATCATATAAATGTAATATCTCATGGCAAACAAAAATAACTCAGCATAGGCGGTATCAAAATTGACATGTATTTGAAATTTATCAATGTAGAGCCTGAAAGAATAAATAATATTACAGCATTCCGGTTCATACGCCATAAATCTAAAACCTTTCAGTGCCGCCCAGTGATTTTATATAAATCAACGGTGTTTTCAAATTATTATTTTACGTAAAATTAAATTACTTGGTTAACATAATATTATATTAACCAATACTATAGTCGATAGAAACATACCTAAAACTTTTTTTGAGTAGAAAAAATGTGAAAAATTTACGTCCCTAATATATAGAGCTGTATAGCCACTCGACTCTACATATTATGAGGAATAATATCAGTATTTTATAAATAAATTTGAGATTTTTTTAATTACTTAAACATACATATAGCTTCATTCTATAGCTATACGAGAACACTTAAGATTTACCTAATTCACTGCTCGTCTCAGCCTCTATAACTTGCGCGACCAGATCGCGCGCTCGTGTATGAAGCCGCGTGAAATGCACTCTCGACCTCCCATGTCGTATTAAAGTCCGAGCGTGTCTCAAATGTTTTACCTCACTCTTAAATTCGCACTGCACTAACGTCGCGAAGTATATAAGGACGAGCGTCCGCATTTTGACATCACGTCCGCTGCGTTCGGGCGCAGGATAGGCACTGAGCTTACAGTTCCAAGTTTTAAGTTTCGAAGTAACTTTTTTTTTAATTTTGATCCTAATTTTAAGCGTTTTAAAATTCGCCAGTTAAGGCACGCATTTTTGAACTGAAAAGGAGTACTTTCGCGCCATTTCTAATCAGGTTAAGAGATTCATAAATTCGCAATATGAAGATCGTAATTGAAAAAGTTTCAGCGTGTATGTTTCGCGCGATGTTTTACAAATTTTCCATGTAAATTGCTCTGTAAGTCTAAATTTTCTTTACTGATACAGCAATAAAAGCGCTTAGATATAATTTAATGATAATATGTGTGGGCATATAAGGACAGTGTCGATCTTTACTTTTCTCAGTAGTATAATGAATATTTAGTGATAGTTAAGTACGAATTTGTTGATTCATGAATATTATGTTAGTTTATTATTCCTATTTGTAAATGTTATAATGTAAAAATATAAATAGGTAAAATAAATGATAGACATTTTTTTATATGAATAGGATTAACGATATCTCTATGATCAAATAATCAAGAGATGTAGAGTCTTATATAATACTAGCTGCTCCGCGCGGGTTCACTCCTGTTGATTGTAGCGTGATGATATATAGCCTATAACCTTCCTCGATAAATGGGCTATCTAACACCGAAATAATTTTTCAAATCGGACCAGTAGTTCCCGAGATTAGCACGTTCAAACAAACAAACTCTTCAGCTTTATAATATTAGTATAGATTGTATTATTAATGAATTTTATTTTAGTATAACGTTGAGGTTTGTTACATATTCAAATAACATCCCTATTTCTTCGTGATATATTTCTTTGATGAAGCCAGAAACAAATAGGAAAACCTAATACGGAAAGTGGGATAAATAAGGAATATATCGTAGGCTTTTAGCGTTAATTGAAACTTGGGTTGCTTGTTTGGACTTTTTAAGCAAAATAACCTACAAACGTTAACTAGGACACCGTTTAATTTATTATTTTGTATGTAACTGTGGTCTCTTTATTAAAAGCCTGCTGACCTGGCAAAATTTATAATTCTTCATAATTGCTTTTCTTTGAATTCGTTCAATCTTTTTTAGTTATTGTTCGTACGGTCGAAGTAAATTCGAAAGCAATGTTCGTGCAAAATAGTAGTAATATTATTGTTATTCGTGTAACAATAAAAGTTAATGTAATGTCGGATGAGCGAGATGTTCTATCACAAGCATTTAAATATTTAATGGTCCATTGAAAAGCTACATTTGGGGTCGCATTTTTTAGAGGACGCAATTTTATTTTTTTGATGTGTAGGGGGGGTCAGTGTGAAGCTATCACCAAGTTTGTGGGGTCGCTACCCTTGTCCCACGGCCGCCATCTTGAAAATAGCGATTGAAATGGTTTTTACGATATATCACTTAAACTATTTATCTGATACTAAAACAATGTTAACATTATTTGTTGCAAATTAAATTCTCTACAACTTAGGTTCAGTAACTTTTTGTCGTAGAACTATAAACAAAAAAGTTATAAGTGAAAATGTTCAGAAATTAGAGATGGTTATATTTTTCAATAAAACTTTTTTTTTATAAGTTTACGAAGAAATTATATCAGACCATTTTTGTAGATTGTTTTTCGTAGAACAATTATTATTTTTTTATTATTTATTAAACCAAAACCTAATAAAATAAATACCAAACCTTCCTCTTGAATCACTATATCTATTTAAAAAACCGCATCAAAATCCGTTGCGTGGTTTTAAAGACTTAAGCATACAAAAGGACATAGATAGGGATAGAGAAAGCGACTTTGTTTATAATGATAAATTGAAAATGTATTCTCCATATCTACGTTTATATATTAAAGATATTTTGTATATTACGTTATCACGTTATGTATTTCGGTATAAAATTATTCCCTTAGTTAATCGCACACTTGATGTCGAGAGCCTAACAAATGACTACAGCAGTAAATCATAATGTTTGATACAGAGAAGTCTAAGCTAGGTTAGGGTAATTACTAAGAATGAGTACCATTTGTCATAGAAAGCAAACGACACAATTAATCTTTTTTTGTATTCGTTAAGCACATACTATGCTTACGGTTATTTTATGTGATTTTATACCTTGTAGCTTTCACTCTACTTACTGCAAAAGGTACCGTGGAAAGGCTAATACGATGAATAACTAGCTGTGCCTCGCGGTTTAACCCGCATTGTTCCGCTCCTATTGGCCCTAGTGAGATGATAAAGAGCCTATCCATCCTATATAAACGGGATATGTAACAACGAAATATTTTTTTAAAATCTGACACGTGGTTCCTGATATTAGCTCGTTCAAAACAAACAGACAAACTCTTCCGCTTTATAATTTTAGTATGGATTAAAAAAACACATATGCAGAGTTATTTTAATAGAATCAATTATTATTTATCTATCCATTTAATGGAATAGGGCAAAACTAATGAATGATAAGTTATCTTTTGTGCGAAAGTTGGTTTGTTATGAATATGTTAGAATAGTTTACGGACATTAATGTGTTGTTATACGTGAGGGTTTTCACCCTTTTATTGATATGTATTTTATATACTTGTAACTTATACACTGGCTACTTACTTGGAATGGATAAAATTTTTCACTACGTCATTTTATAAAATATATATCAACTTGAAATATTTTTGTTAACCTTTACCTAATTATAATGTAATGATAATACAGACTAATATACAGTAATTTCCTGTAAAATCAAAACGTAATAATCTCTTCCTCATATCCCCCTCTTGTATTGACGAAATTGCTACGGCATCTACGAGTTACTACGTCGTAGCAACATGTGCTACGATATAATTTTTCCCGCTGGATATTACACATTTTGACAACATACAGTTTGTTTCACATTCTACAGAAATATATAAACTATAAAAGTTCACTAAAGTATTAATAATTCGAAAATTAAATAATAAAAACAAGGTGTTATGTTATCGAGAATCATTCTAGGAATGAAAATCAATTCAACCTTCAAATACTGAAAGTAGGTAGAGCCGACTTATTTTGATAAATGATACTTGAATTTACTTATAAAACGTATACTGGGAACAATAAACAAAACCCTAAAATAATTTTTAAATAATATATTATTACTTATAATTTTACAGTCCTAATTCGAATTATACTACAAACATATTTAAAGTGTTAAAAAGTAAATTTAACTATATATAATATATAACATTGTTAATTCATTATATTATTATTTTACAGCTGTCGTTAAACCTTATTAATAAGTGTATTTATAGTCGCGACAAATTAGCTGTAAGAAAATACTATGTTCGTGGAAATCTACTTTAATTATAATTTACTTATTTAAAATATAATATTATTATATTTTCACTCATCCCTAATGGACCCTACTTATACATAATATATTTGGACCACAGGAGAGGTTTTCTATTAATGTATTATATAAGCAAGAAGAAATAAATTATATCATTTTGAATTGAAATTGTTATTTTTCGCACTATTTTCATCACTATATTGACACAGATTCTATGAGGGCTTCAGCCATACTCAAGAACGAAATGCTTAAACTGAAACTCAAATTAAGTAGATTTCCTATAATATTGTAACTTTTTTTTAAATACGACGGTTTCTCTAAATTATACTCTGTCAACTGTAGCATTGGTTAAGAGAATGAGCAGATAATTTTTGCATGCTCATACTAGGATCTTGGATATTTCGTTTAAGAGCGCATATTCTATTTAACGCAAGTCAAAAACTCCGCGATCTATTACTATAGATCGCGGCTTGCGCTATCCTTTTACTATGAACAGCATAGGTCCACAGGAAAGCGCCGAGCAACATGTCCTCTCTCTGGAAAGGCTCGCTGCCGACTGATTTTAATCGGGTCACGCGCAGTGTTTTATAGTACTTTAAAAAAAATTGTAGAAAAATAATAGAGGTACCTTAGTTGATTTTTTAAATTTTATCTTATAAGTAAGACATTCTTTTATTGCAATATGTATAAATTATATTCAATAAAGTCAAATATCTTGGTGAAAATAATCATTTTGTCGACTATAATTTCTAAAAAAATTCACATTGTTCGGATTTTAATTTCGTAAGTTAGGAGTCCAAAATAAAAAAATCTTTTAACTAACTATTTTAATAAGGATCTTCGCAGTTAGTTAAAAATAATTGTGCAATTTCAGATATTTTTAGCTTCGAAATTGACACTAAAAGTGAAATCAAGTAATCATCGGCTCAGTTATCTTGATGGTATTCAGAAACACTGTATTAATTGAAAAAAACTCTTAACTAACTACATAGACAATAAAATTTCCTAAAATTATTAGTAATTCATATGTTTGTAAGATAAGTGGTTGATGAAAAATCTGGTTTGAAAAATCACATATTTGAGCCAAACAGCGCACGGACCGCGTACACGGCCTTAAAGTCCCACCTTAACATTAACTGTAGAATTTTAATAAGAGATTCGTTCAAAAAATATAATAAAAAGGTAATATTATTATACATAAACCCATAAACGCGTCAAGAACTAGGCTAACATGTTTCCAAGGAATTCTGCGGTTTTGTTCAGGCACAAAATAACTTTAGCTTCCTTCAAGGTTTCGTGGCTTAAAGAAATATTTATTGCTGCCTCTTCATACGTGAAAATGTTCGCGATAAAACTTTAAATATATTGAAGGTATTGAGGCTTTTTGCTTTCTTTTTAACCTGGAATAGGGTACTGAATTTTCATTGTGATGTTATTACGAAAATTATAGTCTACTTTTCTGGAATATGGTATGTTATGTTGTTATTATGAAAATAAACATAAAATATAATAATTTAAAAGTACACAAAAAATATTGATTAATAATTTTGCAATAAATTTCATCAATTGATTTTATAACAAACTCTATAGATTTGTAATAATACGTTATATTGTTTTTTTTTTCTTTTTAATGAGTGGAACTCGATTCATTTAATTAAGCCAACGTTAGAACACTTATTAGCAAGAGTGGTCACGGGGAGACATATTTTTATATTTATTTAAATCTAATAAAACAAAACACATAAAAATTTACTGTAACAATAGCATTATATTGCAGTTTGTAAAATAAGCAAGGAAAATTCCTTGTTTATTTGGACATTCGTCCAGTTTGAAACAACCGAGTGTTTCTTAATTATTTCGTTCCCATGACGAGCCCGGTCTATGAATAATTATGCTAATTATCTTAAACTAGGTAAAACTTGTATTAGGTCGACAAATGTACATATATTAATATAAATTATGTATTTTAATGTTAGTAAACTTGTACCATGTTAGACCATTTCATATAATGTTCGCACTAATGTTGCTTGATATAAAATCACTACATAGTATAAAACAAAGTCGCTTTCTCTGTCCCTGTGTCCCTATGGATGCTTAAATCTTTAAAACTACGCAACGGATTTTGATGCAGTTTTTTTTAATAGAACGAGTGATTCAAGAGGAAGGTTTTAGTATATAATTTATTAGGTTTTAGACAAAGCGGGCGAAGCCGCGGGCGGAAAGCTAGTATAAGTATAATTCTATTATTAAGATAGGTACTAGATATTTTTAAAAGTAAAGAGTAAAACAATTCATTTTTAGTATGTAGAAGCACCAAAGCTATACAGGTTTTTGCTATGGATACAATATATCAACCATGAGTATACAATATACATGCAATAATTCTAATTTATAATTAATACTCATAAAAAATTCAAAATGTGTGTTCACTTTTAAAGATTCTAATAGCGTTTTTGATGCGTTTTAACGTTATCTTTACAGCGATGCTGTAGAAATAAATCGTTTGCGTGCTAAAGCCACAATAAAGATGCTTTGCCTAACTTTGAAAGTAGCTACCAATTACGGTAGATAGAGATTATTCTATTTTACATTGTAGTAGTGGTAAAATATTTATAATATTTACAATCCTGTTAATATAATAGTTTTGTACTATAAATTTAATATCCAATCCCTACTTAATATTATAAATGCGAAAGTCTGTCTGTCTGTCTGTTACGCTTTCCCGCTTTAACCTCTCAACCGATTTTGATGAAATTTGGCACAGACAATCTTTAGATCCTGAGCAAGATATGTTCTTATACCGGCTACCTTTTATCAAAACACGCGGTTGAAGCCGCGGGCGGAAGCCGCGGGCGGAAGCTAGTAACTTATATTTTCTTTAAAATAAATAGCCTTATATTTTTGCAGCATAAATCAAACCTTATTTCTCTTTAAAAAAATTGTCTAAGTTTAAAATAATATCATTTTCGGAGTTTAAATATCATCATTATAAATTTCATCAGAATATATTTAAAGCCTGAAGACGCCATAAACTTACAAATATACTTTCGTACTACATACTTCATTTTGTACTAAAAAAACATCACAAACTTTTTGTCGTTCATCTTTTCGAAAGTTAAGCTGACTCGAAAGAGTATTCTTTGCAAGTTTTCCGTTGATTTATTATGAAAACATTTATCCAACCATTGTTTTTAATCTATTACTGAGTATTTTGGTGAAACTAAAACAATTTATTTTTCCATTTGATAGTGATGTTTCGTGTTATTGCATGACGAGTATTTCAGTTTAAAATTGCATAAACTGATTCAGTTTAAATTGTTTGATAGAAATTTATTCGGTCAATACACAATTATGTTATTTACAATATGAATGAATAAAGTAATAGAGGTTTTATGAGTTTAAATTCAAGTAAATTCAGATAACAAAGTGGAGTTATTTATACTATTTTTTTTTTCTATTTTATTGCACTTTTACTACGCTTCAAATGATTCTGTAGTATTTTAACATAGTAAAATTATTAAAAAGTAAATATAGATGAAATATACTTAGTGAAATGGGCAAATTTTCTTATATTTAATGAATTGTTATACAATATGATGATACAGAACGGAAACTCCTGACACAAGCATTTTATTTATTTACTAGCTGTCCACCCCGGCTTCACCCGTGGTACATATGAAAAATATGGAAAATCCAAAAGTGCACGCCTCATAATTTTTTTTAATAAATATTTATTAATTATTATTTTTGTTTATTTAATAACAATTAAACCACATCGAATCAGACCCTGAAAAATGAAAGGGTTCTATTTCTGAGCATACTCAAGCGTAAGAGAAAAAAAAAGACTCGATTAGTAAAGATTTCGGTCGCTATCGTGTTAACAAGAAAAAGGATCCGCACATACAGACACACGGACGTCCAAGACAGAACTTTTTTAAACTGTTTTTTTAACTAGTTTAAATAACAAAAATGACATCAAAAATATCATGAACGTTAAAAATAGTGTTTTTCCTTAATATGTGTGTGTATGTATTATCTTACAAGTGCAATGTATGATACATAAAGACATTTTAAGTTTGAAAAATCAGATGTTTTGCGCGAAGTGACAGTAGTACCCACCTCAACGCTTCGCTTATGAGGCGTGCAAAATAGATGTTGACCGATTCTCAGACTTACCCGATATGCACAGAAAATTTCATGAGAATCGGTCCACCCGTTTCGGAGGAGTATGCAGACTAACATTGTGACACGAGAATTTTATATATAAGATTAAGAGTGTTCCAATCACAAATTAGTTTAATGTAAATGAAAGAAATAAATAATTCATAATTTCATTTGAATTTGAAATATATGCAATGTACATGTAAAGCGTGTCTTAATGATTGTTTAGTACGTTGATATTGTATCAGCTGAAAGCATTAATATTAAAAGCGTAGGTAGCAAATCAGTAAATCTTATATATAAAATTCTCGTGTCACAATGTTAGTCTGCATACTCCTCCGAAACGGGTGGACCGATTCTCACGAAATTTTCTGTGCATATCGGGTAAGTCTGAGAATCGGCCAACATCTATTTTCATATGTACCACGGGCGAAGCCGGGGCGGACCGCTAGTTATTACTGTTATTATAACACTATTGCCACAAAACAATCAAAGAGTGATAATACTCAAACTTTTAGTTTAGTTTTGCACGTATTTGCTTCACTACACTTTTTAGGGTTTTATCCTCAATGGCCAGTTAAACAATTACTGGATGCAGTAAAAAGGTCAGCGTCAGGTTTTGTAGAAGCATGTCGATCCCTAGCCACTTAAACACTTAGTAAGGGATGTTCGAGATTACTTTTGGGACTCCTGGATAGAACGTATCAACTGTTTTACTGTTTTAAGATCCTCTGACTATGTTTAAAAACTATGTTGATTTTATGTTTTATACGTTTTAGAATTAAAGGCTCTATAATGGAATTAAAATGCATTCTGAATTCTGAATTTCTGAATTATATTTATGCATTGTAAGTATAAATATAATTCAGAAATATTTTGGTAACAAAAATCTTTTGTCAGATATTCGATGGAACAAAGAGACCCTAGATAGAGAACAATGTATTATTTTGAGATTGCATAAAGGTCGATGATAAAATAATTTAATATTTTGTATTTAAGCTCCACTATTTACAAAATTTAATCAAATCTGTGTCTTATCTCTCTATAATGATAAAAAACCGCTTAAATATCGTGTCGTTTCTTCTTATATTCACCACGAATTTTAGGTTTCTCCAACTTCCAAGATATCAATAGAGTTCATCTTCTAATGAGCAACAGAGACAGAAAGATAGAGAAACCTGAATGAGAAAATAGGACGGATAACTTGGAACTTGGAAGTCAAATGTCGCTTAGGCACGTACGAACCTCTGGCAAATTTGTTGAATAATATTCAATGATTGATATTGGAATGTAATTTTGTGCATTGCGTTTGCAATTGGAATTTTTATACAGAGACTGGTTATGGGAATGTGTTTCTCATACTTTAGTGGGATCGCCGAATGGTTCGTTCGAGCATTCTAACGACTTTCACCTGTGTTGGTCTGTACGTATCGAAATGAATATAGGCGTCACTAGAAAGTATGAAACAAAGTCGCCTTTGATGCAGTTTTTTAATAGATAAATTGTGATAATATATATAGTGATTCAAGAGGAAGGTTTTATAGATAACGTAGTCATAGATAGTCAGCATTGCACGGGGCGGCTCGTTATCCATACTAATATTATAAATGCGAAAGTAACTCTGTCTGTATGATAAGACTTTCTGCTTAGCAATATAGTTTTGTTTTAGCTATGTAAACTTATGTTTGGACAGAAGAAAGTTAGTTAACGGATAAGTTTGTAAGAGCGTTCCTGACCTCAGCATCTAGCAGTGACATACTTTTAGTTGATATAGGTAAGTCCAAAAATACATGGCAGCTTTCAAAATATTTTTTCATCTGTCTCGTGATCTCCGGATCGACGCTGACAGATAGCTGATGGAAAGAGGATTAATAGATTTACCGGAAAAAAAAACAACAAAAAAAACTTAAACGGTGTTGTAGTCGACAAGGAAAAAAAGTTTTTTACATAGGTATTATAAACCTTTGCGAAATAAAAATTTGATAAAAAAAGTTGTAAAGTGAGCACATAAAACTATATTTGCATAAATACACGTCCATTTAAAAGGTAAATCAAAAATATACTTTGACCTATTATAAAAGGTTTTTGATATCTCTCTTGTAAAATTTGTTGACAAATTGGTGCTGCGAAATGGAATGATATTTGATTTATTTGCGTTTTTATTGTTTTTATAAACGCTTTTTACATTATTTATGTTGATTTACTTTTGAAGTGCTTTATTTTCGTCTTATAAAATACTAGCGGCCCGCCCCGGCTTCGCCCGTGGTACATATGAAAAATAGATGTTGGCCGATTCTCAGACTTACCCGATATGCACAGAAAATTTCATGAGAATCGGTCCACCCGTTTCGGAGGAGTATGCAGACTAACATTGTGACACGAGAATTTTATATATAAGAAGATAAAACAATGCAATTAATTTTTTACAAACTCCATTCCTTTGTAAAGAACTAAATAAAAGAACTTATTAATTTACACTTGCAGAGAAAAATAAGAGGTCTTTAGAGAGCTTTGAGAATTGTAAGACTTATATAATATAAACTAGATAAGCTAATATTATTACACGGAAGAGGAAATACCTGATATTATATACCTTTTTTTGTTTCTCTGTATCAAAGTATATTTCTTTTTAGATTTATATAACAATAGTTTAATTTTAACGTGGCTTGTTAAGAATATCTGAGGTTATAATTGAATCTTCATCTGAAAGCTTTTACAATAATTATAAATTTAATCTTTAAAGAAATAAAATTTTTGAAAATTATTTATGTTTTATTTCCTATTATTCAATACATTCTATACAGATCAGGCATAAAGTAAGCATATACAGATACACATATTTTCATTTATATTTGATGTACAACATAAATAAAATATTACATAAAGAAATATATGTTATGAAACAAACGGTATAATATTGCTATTCTTGCCACGAATCAGGCTCATGAAATTCACCAAAATGATACATAATATATTTATTTATTCATTGATGTTTCTAAATATAATACTTTTACTGAACCATAAAGGTTTTTCTGCACGATTGATGTTATATCTCTTTACATAAATAAAAGGGTGTGAGAAATCGTTTTAATTAAAGGAGAGTGTGTTTAAGGCCCAATTTATTATGGTCAAGTACGCCGTTTATGTAAGAATCTAGTGGTTAATTTACTACGTGCACTGTGCAATAAAAATACGTTGTTTTTCATACTAAGTTGTATGTTTAAATTGCACATTTAGCTATAAGTTATAAGATATTGCGTTGATGTTGTAGAAAGGTATTGCTGCTTACGTTAAAAGAGTGTGAGTGAGAAATATTATGTCCTATTTCTGCATTAGTTACTCCTATAGTAGGTAGTAAGTATATGAACGTTAAGCTCAGCACTTCGAATATTTTACAACCACTTTGAATTTGGTAATTACTAATGACATTTTGATTTCGTCTTGGGAATCTATATAAATTATGAGAGCATGAATCGAGAGCCATTAGGCCCATATTATTACATGCATGCTTGATATCTTACGGTACATTAAACGAGTGAATGCTCATTCTCACCCCAATATGTCAAATTATTTTAGTGTAAACAGGTGCAGAGCATTCTTTCGTTGTTCTTAGTTCGTTCTAAAAGATTCTATGCAATGTTCTTATACTGAACAACGCCGAATACGAGTTTTATTTTACACTAAAAGATCACGAAAGAATGTTCTTGCTCTAGCTCTATGTTCGTTTGACGTTTCGTACGTTTACATTATCAACATTTCCCTGAATTTTCAAGAAAATATTCCCATCTTACAAAGAAGCCTCCTCGAAATATATTTAAAAATCTTACACGCACGTTACGAACCTCGCTACATGTTGCTATAATCAAGGATAATCCCACTTAAATGAAGCTCCCGGGACCGCATGAGAGCGAGCAAAGCTGGGATAAGATGTAGTATTGTTAACGTTTTGAAGGTTCTATCCAATTATGTTAACAGATGGGTAGATATATGGCCTTGATACAGGTATTGGAATATATTTGTGGGATTTATTTCCTTGAACAGTATTTATGTGTTATGTGAATTTCCTTATTTGTGTGAATTGATTTCTCTTGATTTTTAAACTCATACTAAAAATATGTATATTTTTTTTTTCAACTAATGCATAGAAATTAATCTGAACAATAGTTTACTTAATGCAAATAATAATAGTTCCCTGTACTATACTAGGTACTAAAGTGAATTTAAAAATAACCATGTAATAAAACAATGCATAATAAAGTACAATCTTAGAAGACTACGTTGGCTTTATACCTCTACGTTCTCTAGGAAAAATCTTTACTTTAACATAAGCCACTATACATTAAGCCAAAATAAATATTAAATTAATTCATTATATTATTCTTATATATTATACTAGCGGTCCGCCCCGGCTTCGCCCGTGGTACCTACATATTTACGTTTTCTCTACATAAGAACCATCCTCGTACTTCAAGGAATATAATAAAAAAAGAATTAACGAAATCGGTTCAGCCGTTCTCGAGTTATGCGCTTACCAACACATTTTGCGATTCATTTTTTTTATATATAAGAAGACTAGCGGTCCGCCCCGGCTTCGCCCGTGGTACATAATATTTACGTTTTCTCTACATAAGAACTATCCTCGTACTTCAAGGAATATAATAAAAAAAGAATTATCGAAATCGGTTCAGCCGTTCTCGAGTTATAATAATATAATAATAATATATTTTTATTTCCAGATATTTATCCATATTTGTGTTAGTATACATTAATCTTACAAACTATGTTAGTAATACATAAAATTATAAAATTAAAATTCCATACAAATTAAAATCATACAATTAAAAAACAAGATTAAAACCATTAAAAATTATCCAAATTATCCATTATCATAATTATATTGCATAAGATGTAAATTTGCCCACCGCTTAAGGAATGGACCGTCTACTTTCTCAATTAATGTCTTCAGAATACCATTGGAACTCTCACGCATTCTCCTCATCATAGATGCTGCTCTTTTCCTCATTATCGCGTAAAAATCGTCGGTCTGGCAATTTGCAAACATCTGAGACGCGCTACAGAAGCGCGGAAGCCCCAACAGTACTCTGAAGCCATTATTATATTGTACACGTAGGACATTGTAAGCCCGCCGCGTAAAAGATAGCCATAGACTGCAAGTATAAAATGTTTGACAGTACGCCTTAAATAAAGTAATTTTAACCTGCGGAGAACAACGAGCAAATTTCCGTGCAAGCATATTGCAGCGGACTGCCAATGCCCTACGCTCCCTCTCAATATCTTGTATATCATTCATATCTTCTGTCACAATATGCCCTAGATATTTAAACTCTCCTACTTGTTTAAGAGGACTGCCATTAATATACACAGGTGGTATGTCATGTACAGGGACTCCCTTACTTTTAAACACAAGAAGTTCGCATTTTTTTACATTATATACTAGACCATGAGAAGCTGCATATGACTCACAAATTTTAATGAGCTGCCTGAGAGCACCAATTGATGGACTCAGCAAGACCATATCATCCGCGTAACTAAGATTATTTATAGTTAGTCCATCGATAGAACACCCGATACCAGTCTTGCTGAGTTCATCAATCAGCTGGTTCACATATATGTTAAAAAGTGTCGTAGACGTCAGGCCGCCTTGTCTAAGGCCGCACTCTAACACATATCTATCAGAATACTCCCCCGCCCATCTGACTGAGTTAAACTGGTTGTTATACCAATATTGCAACACTCTAATAATCTCAAAAGGAACTTCAAGATATCTTAGTTTTTCCCATAGCTTTTCGTAAGAAACACGATCGTAAGCCTTAGACAGATCAAGGAAAGCTGCGTAAACAGGTGTCTTCCTGTCTGTGTAATATTTTACAGTCTGTTTTAATGTTAATATAGCATGCTCTGTGGAGAGGCCGTGCCTAAACCCAAACTGCGCATCGTTAAAGTTTACATATTTTTGGAGGCGTCGATCGAGCAAGTAGTCAAAAACTTTGCCAAGAATCGCGGCTAGTGAGATTGGTCGGTAATTACCTTTATCTCCGATATCACCCGATTTGTTTTTAACTACTGGAACGACGACGCTCTCCATCATGTCTGCAGGCAGATAGGAAGGAGTTATGCGCTTACCAACACATTTTGCGATTCATTTTTATATATAAGATTTATTAATAATATCGTAATAATATTATTACATCAAAATCTACTTATAATATTTTACTACTCGTAGTGGACAAGTACAATCTGAATTATTGCAGACGCGTCCGCAACAAGGGGCCTAATTGATTCGTCCCAATGACCGATCTGAGGCGGAAGTGACCATGTCCCACTTGATTATTTGTTTATGTACTAAGCTTGCAGTTTATTGTAGAACAGATGTTTATTTATGAGGTATTTTTTTAAATAATTCAGTGAAAACGGATTGCAATATTTTTCCATAACAATATAAGGCAGAACGCGCATTACTTACTCGGTACTCATAATTTCAAAGTTGTCTTAGATATATAATATTTTTAACAGAGTTAAAATATTATGTAAAGCTACTAGTAGCCCCCGGTTTTACTGACGAGGGCGTGGTGAAAGGATAGGATTGGAATTAGTCTAAATTCGAAACAAAATTATTATATACTAAGAAGCGTTCCCGTCTTTTAACCATGTTTAATCATCTGATGTTAACTGCGTTAAGTACTTGTAAAGTATGAAAATTATTAATTTTTTTTTTGCATTTAAATGCCAAATATCACTATCATATTGTAACTGATTGTTATCTTAATATTTCATCTGAAAATACAAAAGTTTTCCTTTTCTACTAATTTCCGTAACTGACCGTTCGTTCAAAATTGTGCTACGCAAAGCAAATATCGTGCTAAGAATCAGATTTCGGAGTGCCACCAGAATTTCGCGCTCTGCGGTTTGCACGAACCACAGGCTTAACATTGCTGAGCGAGATTTCTCGAATTTTCACCGAGAACGGATTTTAATTATCGGTAGCTTTACGCTAAAGTACTTTGCTAAATTCTAGAAGGTTCTACGCTCATTAGCCGATGCGCTAATGTAAACGGAATAGCAAGATTGATTAGGTTTTTTTGTGGTTCAAGATTTACAAATTCTGGATACATTGTAATTTACCACATAACTGATAAAAAATGTAATACGATGTTGGTATTTGGTTTTTTTATAGCATTGAAATGCTTTATATAAATAAAAACTTTAAAACTAGAAAAAAATTCGATCATCAATTATTCGATCCACCTGAAGACGCGGGTTCGAATCCCGCCTCGTGACCACATTCTTTCAATCCTTCAAAATTTATAATATAATATGTTTTCAGGTTGATAAAATATTATGTTATTTCACCATACACACCAACTATCCAACTACTTATAAATAATAACAGGATGACGTAGTGTCAATAGTTTAGAAGAGAACAATGCTTTTTTGTAGGTGGCCATCCATCACCTGATTGCTTAGTTTTTTGTTTTGAAGCTGAAGTTAAGTAATGCGTTATCCCTTCAAAAGTTTTTTTTACTCTACTTACAACAAATTAGCCTATTTGTCATGTAAATCGATAAATTATGTGCACAGAAAACATACCTCACATATCAATATACTCAAAACTCAAACATTATTTATTTATTCAATACTAGCGGTCCGCCCCGGCTTCGCCCGTGGTACATATTTACGTTTTCTCTACATAAGAACCATCCTCGTACTTCAAGGAATATAATAGAAAAGAATAATCGAAATCGGTTCAGCCATTTCACACGTGATGCCGTGACAACGCGAAACGGGTGCAGACCCGCCGCCTTTTTAGGGTTCCGTAGCCAAAATGGCAAAAACGGAACCCTTATAGTTTCGTCATGTCCGTCTGTCCGTCTGTCCGTCTGTCCGTCTGTCACAGCCGATTTACTCGGAAACTATAAGTACTACAGTGATGAAATTTGATGGGAATATGTGTTGTATGAACCGCTACAAAAATATGACACTAAATAGTAAAAAAAAGAATTGGGGGTGGGGCCCCCCATACATGTAACTGAGGGATGAAATTTTTTTTTTCAATGTACATACCCGTGTGGGGTATCAATGGAAAGGTCTTTTAAAATGATATAAAGTTTTCTAAAAAACATTTTTCTTAAAGTGAACGGTTTTTGAGATATCAGCTCTCAAAGTCGTAAAAAGTATGTCCCCCCCCCTCTATTTTTATAACTACGGGGTATAAAATTCTAAAAAAAATAGAGGTGATGCATGCTAATTAACTCTTTCAACGATTTTTGGTTTGATCAAAGTATCTCTTATAGTTTTTGAGATAGGTTGATTTAACTGTAATTTATTATATTTGCTGCTACGGAACCCTTTGTGCGCGAGCCCGACTCGCACTTGGCCGGTTTTATTAATTTTTATAGCTCCCGCTGCGCAGCGCGTCGAACGCGGCAACTGATACACAAAAATAATCCTTATGGCATGATTCTGTATTCACGCGCGATGACTTATAACGTATTTCATGTATAACTTTGGTGTTTCTACACCGATTTACATGATTCTTTTACTATAACCTGCCCAGGAGTATGAAGAATAATTGTGCCAAATTTAGTTAAAATCCGTCGTGTAGTTTTTGTTTCTATAACGAATATACAGACAGACAGACAGACAGACAGACAGACAGACAAAAATTTTACTGATTGCATTTTTGGCATCAGTAGCGATCCCTTATCACCCCTTCATAGTTTTTTTTTAAATATATTTCATGTACAGAATTGGCCTCTCTACAGATTTATTATAAGTATAGATATATGCTTTACGGCGGGGGCACACGATGCGTTGCGGCGGCGGTGCGGCGCCGGAGCGGTGTCGCTGCGTCGTCTTACATAGAAATATCTGTGGCATGTCACACGATGCGCTCCGGCGCCGCACCGGACTTGTAACCACCAAGACGAGGCGGGGAGGGGTGAATGCGGTGCGACGTCGGAGCGGCACCGCTCAGTTGTTTTTGTCACAAGGAAGGACACGCTGTGCAACGCTGCTACGACGCCGCTGCGACATAACAACGTTACGGCGCCGCACCGCTCGTGTGCCCACTGACACGGTGAAATCTTAGCGGTGCGGCGCCGCAACGCATCGTGTGCCCCCGCCGTTACGGGCAGTAAGTAAGTCATTGCGAATAGCATCTGCTTATTAACTGCTATTTTCTTTGAAGTAATTATGATTATTTGTGTACGGTCTTCGTAAATCTTAGTATAATCGTAGATTTTGTTTAATGAAAAGAAAATATAATAATTTGTTTGATATGAATTATTACTATTACTGCATAACGTTCCCCCAAACTAAATTGTGATAGAGTCTCCCATTGAAAATTTTTCTTTAATATGTTTTCAGAAACCCTGCCGTCGTTGTCTCAGCCATTGGACGTCCACTACTGGACATAGGCCCCAAGACTTTCTGAGCGGCCGATCACCAGCGGCCTGCATCCGTCATGGAAGGCATAATATTTTAAAATTATTCTTACTGTGAATAAAATTTCCAATTTATTTTACTCTATAACCTTCTAAAACCGTTCTATTTTTAATCCATTCCGAACAAAAGAATCGAATTTCAGCACCTTCGAGCTAATTCAGTCACAATTATATTTAATAGCGGAGGGACCCTTGGCCATTTGACGTGACCTCATTCTATTGTCTGAGGTCCATCAGTTCTAACCGTGACGTCATTAATGTCCAGGCAGATAGCCAATGATATGTGTTTTTATAGTACGCTAGGGTTTTGTGTTTTGATGATATTTGGAATTATTATAATCGTTTTTTTTTTGTTTTAAATAATCAGAATATTTTAATTTTTATGTGTGTGCAGTGTGTGGCCACCTAAACTTAACATTTGACATTTAACTTATTAAGTGTCATATCTTTTGAACCGACATTCCTAAAAAAAAACCAAAAGAAAGGTTCTCTTCTCGTAGACTTTTTTCTTCAAAGTTGAAAGTTGTGTAATACATATTATACATAGGTAATATTATTAACTGCACAAGTAAGATAAATCAAGCCAATCGAGGAAGTAGGGAAAATTGTTAATATTATCTATTCGCGACTGTCCTTGATGTGCTCTACCGTACTTTCCTGCGATAGGAAACGTCGGCTTCTGTACGCGATTGTATCTCTATTTTATTGGACAGGACTAAAAAGGCCACGCAAATACGTACATAACTTCTATCGAGTTTTATATAATTTTATTCTAAACATTTAAAAGCATTTGAAGTATGCAACTGCAAAGAAAAATATTTTACTTATAATAAGAGCTATGTATATATGCATCTTCACCATATTATTATCTCTGGTACGAATATACTAAATTATTGTAGTATTTGGTAAAAAAAAAGAAATTTCGAGGTGTGCGGAAATATTATGAGTGTGTTTGTATGCAAACTTGCACTTAAATATTGTCTCATTTGCTGTTGGATAATTTCTGTTGGGATTTTCTAGTTAAATTTTGACCTTACAGCATTTACATTTAAAATTTTCCTGGACTAGAAACATGAAATAATGCTGTAATTTTTGCACATCTTAAAGCAGTATTATTTCCAGTGTGGTATTGTTTCCAGTGACAGCTCTATATTGATCGTCTAGCGCTGTCATATGTTGGATTTCTATGAAACTTTACATTAGTATGTTAATTACTATAAACATTTAAAACTTTATAATATCATATTCAGAGCTATAGAAATACTCGATTTTGCCCGCGCCTTCATCTGTTGAAACCGCAGGGCACAGCTAGTGCACGTAGCTACAACATGATAAAGAGAAAGCTTTCCAAGCGTACCACGGTCGACAAGCTAGTATACTAGACAATAAGTTAGGAAGCCTAACATCTGCTGCATATAGACTATAAACACAGCTATAAAGTAGTCACTAGATGTCATGACAGTCAAGCTTGATGTATCCATTAATTATATTGCGTGATTTTGACAAGCTGTGACAATCTTGCTAAGATGGGGATTAAATATTCATTTTGTTTGTAATAAACATACTTAAGGGTGCACTCACACACAGAGGCGGCTCGTGACAAAATTTTATGGGTGTTCACTTGAAATAAAACACTGAAAATACATGGTGTAAAGCAGTACATTTATCAAAAAAATTACTTATAAAGGAAATACATACGTCTTTCTTTTTGGTGTGCAGAAATATCTATAACTTAAAGCGACAAGACATTGTAAATGACATAGTAAATGTCTGTTGTTGCTTTCATCACAACCACACAACCACGGTGTTTTCACATAATATTGTTCGGATTTAAACACACGCGTACCTATAGGTATGTTTTCGTTTTTGTCGTACATTTTTGCGTAAGGTCAAGTTCAGGCCGTGGCAGTCCCTGCTTTCAATTCAAGCCGAATTTGTAACGTTTTAAAACACACTTTTTAATGAACGCCACATTATAATTGTTCATTTTCACACTCATAAGTAATACTGATAACTACAGACTATTTCAACACGTATCTTATGATTTTAATTAGAAAATTCCCGAATTTGCATTCGCGCACGTGCATTGAAGTTGACTCGAGAGTCGAGTGTTTGTTTATAATATAGATTATAGAGAGTGGCAACATCGCGAACCGGCAACGTTTGCGGGAGCGGCGCTCCGAATTTTGCTATCTTTCCATAGAAAATCTTCTGTTTCACGCGCGCAGGGCACTGGCAAACCCTCTCTTTCACTCCTATTGGATTTCGTATTAGGAAATGTACTAAATATTTTTTCATTGGAGCGCAATCGTGAGCGCTCCGCTTCGCGCGTTACTGTATAAATACAATATTATTCAAGTGTATGGAATGAAGGAATGATGGATATATTCATTGGTATTGACAGTAGTTTTTTACGATTACGATTGATTTTAAATAGTAATAATTGATATTAATAATGAAATTAAGGAGTATGATTTTATTATAATTATTTATGGGAGTTCACTGCACCAGCGCTCCTTAGGGCGAGCCGCCTCTGCTCACACACATCAGTCACC
This sequence comes from Colias eurytheme, assembly GCA_907164685.1. Taxonomy (NCBI): domain Eukaryota; kingdom Metazoa; phylum Arthropoda; class Insecta; order Lepidoptera; family Pieridae; genus Colias; species Colias eurytheme. Next base: position 3,526 of record CAJQZN010034624.1, on the reverse strand, counting down.
GTCACGGCACGTCACCGGACAGGATTAAAAAAAAATATGTATCAATAGTTCTAGTATGACTCTGTTCCCACACGACAGTCGCCGGCACGAAATCTATCAGTGACGTCACCGGTCAGGCACGTCAAATAATCTTTCCATACATGTATCATACTTTTATCCCCACTCACCCGGTGCCGTCACGTCTCAGTTCAGTCAGCGTCGTGCTACCGTCAATTGCTACATGTTCTCTAGCGTGACACACGTCTAATCACTGACTAACCTGATGTATGTGTTCAATGATTCAGTCAAACCGGCGACGTGACTGACGGACAACATGACGGTGACTGGTGTTTGTGGATACGTACACAAACCGTCACCGATCAGTCATCGGTGACTTGACGGTGACTGATGTGTGTGAGTGCACCCTAATACAGTGTTTGTAACCACTGATCTCCAATGTAAAAGCCTTGACTGATTTTTCCCATATCTTTTTGTATGTAAATAGGTATTTATGTTCCTACTTAGAAGGTACTAATTAGGATAAATAATTGTAGATATGAAATAATGAGCTAGTGATAAGTTAGTAGATAGAGTTTGAAATACGAATAAGATTAAACACTATTATTATAACTTTTAATACCACGTTTTTGCCATCTCTCTCTCACGTAAAATTGTGTAATTCTTTGCTCTTATCCAAAAAATTAAACAAATTAAGCTTTTTTTCAACGATTGAGGGATTACATATTTTAAAAAGTAGCACGAATCTGACCTTGGTTTTTCGAGCGACAATTCAAAATATTAATTTTTATCAAACTGCTTTCTATTTGCTTTAATAATCCCTACTTATACTCAATCACAGATAATATACATGGCAGTAGAATATAATGTTTGTGTTTTATTTATAATTATATTATGGTATAAGCTAATCTTAGACCTTGCTGTGAACCTTCAAGAAAGGTTAATGTAAATATTAGAAATAAAGCTTGTAGATAACGTATAAGGGTTTGTAACTTTTTCATATTTAGTTTACATTTAGTTTAGTTTTCTTTGCTTAATTTTTCGTTAAATAATTTATTCCAAATATTTACATTATTATACAATAGTTCTGATATTGGAATGATGTAAATTCTGCACTGTCCTCCTCCATATTATTTATAAAATATGTGTTAAATATATACGTATCTATTGTCTTATTTCCTTAACAGCTTTGCTTAGTTTAGGAGTAAACATTAGAATATCTTTGTGTGAAAAAAAAACATATTTATTATAATTGTAATAATATTACATTAATACATATTTATTATATCATGAATTTCATACTCCAATAGGTACATTCTAAGTCCAAAAATGTATTTCCTCTCAGTTGACTTTTTCCCTCCTCACAGATCAATACAGTCATTGTCGCTGCTACTAACCGATTTTTGTAACAAAATATCGTGATACGTTTTATTGTATGTACGATAAAACTGTCGACATAAAATGCGCGGGGTGAAATATTCTATCGGCCTGTGCAATTTTATTCTGCGTACAAATTGTTTCAGGGGAAATGTATGCGAACTTAGATACTGCAGTGGGTAAGTCAATGTGTTGATTATAGTTGCTTTGGTACTTATAGTTTCTGCTAGAACTAAAATTATAAGATTAAATATTATGTGAGTCGTTTGCATCAGATTTAACCGTTTAAATAAGGCACGAAAATATACAGGTAAAGTGCATGTTATGAAAAATAAATATCACGGTTACTGTAATTGACAAACATCAAAACTCTTAAATGTATATTTTTTAAATGTGTTCCGTGTTTTTGTATTGTGAATATTATCAACCATGGAAATAAATTTAAAAGAATTGTTCATTACTAAATACACAAACCTGCAAGTTTAAACAGCCCAATAATTAGAATGATAAAATAAAAATAAACTGTAAACTATTCACGTAACCAACTTGCCTTAGAGAAAAATTCGACGTTATTTTATAACAAAATTTTATTTTTAGATATTCTATTTCTCCCACTTCAATATAAGCATTAAACATAATATACGTGTTGCTTTCTCAAGTGATATACATAATTAATTAATACCGCTTTACGTATTCAATGTACTCAGTATTCGAACTTGGGACCCGAGTAATTTCATTTTGTTTCTATTTCCAAACTTCCCATATCAAGAGGATAAGACGATATATTTTTACATACGTGAAATTTACTCAAATTATAGAAGGTATGGGCGGAAGATATTTGAGAGAAGGTAAGTCGTATATTGTACTAGCGGTCCACCCCGGCTACGCCCGTGGTACATGTTTCGCAATAAAAGGTAGCCCATGTCCTTTCTCGGATATCGAAAAATTTCTCCATACCAAATTTCATGCAAATTGGTTCAGTAGTTTAGGCGTGATTGAATAACAGACAGATAGACAGAGTTACTTTCGCATTTATAATATTAGTAGGGATGTATGATAAATCGTTTAAACTCAAACTCAAAAGTTTACTATTTATAAAAACTTTTCCAAGTATTTATGAAAAACTACGACCGGTTCGGAAGGTAGCTTCTACTGAGAAAAATCGTCAACAAACTTAATAGGTACTCAAGGTATGTTCAATATATCAATTAAAGTTGTTACGTATCACTAATTTTAGCGAACAACCTCTCAATCTTAAATTAAATAAGTGAACAAATAACACAATCAAAACTATACCCATAGAAAACAATAACAAAAGAAGCAATAAAAATGAAACAGTAAATATTTAGCACCGCTATTTTTCAATGACTTTTATAAACATAATAACAACTTTAGTTTCTACGTTAACAATGAAATGGTTTAAAGTATAAACATTATTATTTAACAGCCACTGTATAACAATACTCAATCATTTTTCAATTAGCAACAAAGATATTCATTTCATGAAATTGGACGACTTCGTTCAATTACTCAAACAATACGCAATTAATTTTACTTTTTACGGCGATAATATCGCTTACACTTTGTATTCTAGTGGTTGATACGTGAACTTAGAACCAATGAGTACTAGATTCAATCTCCAGTACGGATTCAGAGAAAAGCAACAATTATAACTCGCGGTCCGCCCCGACTTCGCCCGTAGTACATGTTTATGCTTTCTTTCCATTAAAACCATCCTCGTACTTCAAGGAATATTAGAAAAAAAAACGAAATCGGTTCAGTTACAATATATCTCTACTTAATAAGCAGCTGTTATTTTCTTTTTCATGCCTTTCTTGTCTGCAACATTTTCAATTTTCATTTTACACACCCGTCTACTACAAATTTCAATTACTCATCGTCCACTGCTCTTCATTCATTACTTCTCAATAATTACAGCATAGAAAAGAAGCAATGGACATTAAAAAACATCAGTTCAATGTTGTTTTCATCAGTTGATGATCACAGCTCGTGCACTTTTAAAATCGATATCAGATCTCGCAAGCTCGTCGTTAAGTTTTTATCAGTGAGAGCAATTACTCCAGTTTTTTGTCAAGACTATTTGCTTTTATATTGCACGCCTCATAAGCGAAGCGTTGAGGTGGGTACTACT
>CAJQZN010034623.1:0-20111 GCA_907164685.1 Colias eurytheme | reverse complement strand
ACTAGCGCTGGAAGTGCTTCAAAATTATTTTTACCCTTTATGTATGCATATTTTCAAGTTTGTAATATTCTGATAAAAATTCTTTAAATTTTGTTTTAAAATTTTCTGTTAAATTTCAATAAACCTTGTATGTCTAATGGAATGTTTTATTTTGATTCAACTAGTTACTTATACTCCATTGAAATGTTACATTTTTTAGGCCTAACCTTGCATTTTTTAGAGGACGCAATTTTATGTTTTTGATGTCTAGGGGGGGTCAGTGAGTAGCTAAAACCAAGTTTGTGGGGTTGCCACCCTTGTCCCACGGCCGCCATCTTGAAAATAGCGGTTGAAATGGTTTTTACGATATATCTCTTAAACAATTTATCTGATAAAAAAATTGTTAGCATTATTTGTTGCAAATTAAATTTTCTACAACTTTTGTCCAGTAACTTTTTGTCGTAGAACTATAAATAAAAAAGTTATAAGCGAAAACGTTCATAAATTAGAGCTTTTTTATTTTTCAATAAAACTTTTTTTTATCATTTTACGAAGAAATGATATCAGACCATTTTTGTAGATTGTTTTTCGAGGAACAACTTTTATATACAACATTTTTTCATTACGTCAATAGCTAAGGTTTTACAGCGCTCTGAAGTGAGTACTATTTTTCAGTACTCTTAACTATACATATAATGGCTATTGGCTCTTTTCCCTGACTCCAGAACAATGGAAGCACACTGCAGAACATTTTAGCCCTGCTTTTCGACGTAAAAAAACCGCGCTTCCAGACTTCAAGTCAGTTCAGTCAATAATTAATTATTAATAATATTGCAAAATTAATTATTAATTATTAAAAACAATTACTGATGACAAATTATTATTAGTACACACATAATATAATATGTATACTGTATAGTTAAGAGTACTGAAAAATAGTACTCACTTCGGAGCGCTGTAAAATCTTAGCTATTTACTTAATGAAAAAATGTTGCATATAGAAGTTGTTCCTCAAAAAACAATCTACAATAATGGTCTGATATCATTTCTTCGTAAAATGATAAAAAAAAGTTTTATTGAAAAATATAAATATGTCTAATTTCTGAACATTTTCGCTTATAACTTTTTTATTTATAGTTCTACGACAAAAAGTTACTGGACCAAAGTTGTAGAGAATTTAATTTGCAACAAACAATGTTAACAATTTTTTTTATCAAATAAATAGTTAAAGAGATATATCGTAAAAACCATATCAACCGCAATTTTCAAGATGGCGGCCGTGGGACAAGGGTGGCGACCCCACAAACTTGGTGATAGCTTCACACTGAACCCCCCTACACATCAAAAAAATAAAATTGCGTCCTCTAAAAAATGCAACCCCAAATGTAACTTTTCAATGGAATAATAGCCATTTCTTCAATTTCAAATTACAAGAATTTTAGGTTAAATAAAGGGTAGTATTTAAACGAGTGACTGTAAATTAAAGTTTTAGTTGACAAAAATAATTAATTGGGGTAACAGAATTACTAAGTGAGCGACTGACTGCAAGCGATGAAAAATTAATAGATCAGCAACTAACAAACATTAATTTGCGTTACATAAAATACAAAATGAGCAGCTTCATAATATTTGAGCGACCTAATATTAATTGTTTGAGTGACAAAATTACGTCTTGAATTATTTTCATTATTTGGCATATGATTTATTTATACTGAGTGGCATTTTAAATCGAGGTATTTCGAATAGAAAAATCACTTTGAAAAATCTTATAATGGACAGAGTAGGTACTAAGTACTATCAGTTCAATTTGTTTTTGAAAGTTTTATCAAATAACTATTTGAACAATTTATTCTAGAGTTTTTAGTCGCTCTAGATGAGCGTAATTTAGTCGCTCACTTAGTAATCTATTCGCTCAACTAGTAATTTAGTCGCTCATATAGTAATGTAATCACACAGAATTCTAATATATCAAATGGATTAATCACAACCCTGCTTTAGTACGCTCAACCTGTATTTTATTATCAACCAATCAACCAATATTCGTTGCTTGTTTAGTTTATTTGTCGATTACTCAAATTCATATTTCATAACGCTCAAGTTATTAAATTAGTATCTCATAATCAGTCGCTCACTTTATTTTCAGTCGCTCGTTTTATTATTCCCCTTAAATAAATAGGAATTTAGGCGGGCCGCACACCAGGCATATACTTGTATCTCGATTTATCGCCCCCATGTATTTGTACGCGAGCACGCACACCGAGGGGCGAGGAAACATTTTGTGGCGAGACGTTGTCCGCGCTACACGAATTCAAGATCGAACACGTTCGTTATTTGTGGCGCCACACAAAGAAATCGTCGTCATCAGACGATGATGTCGACATTCTCAAAGCGATGCCACGCTACAACTGTGCTTCCGATATGCGCATATACACTACATTTGTAGCAAGCTGAATTGTAGCGCATTGATTGTGGTGACGTAAATGTTCGATGCATGTAACACACATGTGGCGCTGGTGTGCGGCCCGCCTCCGAGGCATATCAATAAAAAAAAATTCAGAAGCGGAAACCATGGTGGCAACATTACTAAGCTAACTCAAAATTCAAGATATTCCAAATGTCATATCTGTCAAATTACAATGTTCAGATTTTTGTAATAAGTTTTAAAATTTATAATTATTCTACAAATGTTTAAATATTTGCACTGCCCAAAATATTATTAATTTTTGATTCAGCTTATGCTCAATGAAGACTTATGATTCAAGAGTCCAATACCCCCATACAACTTATTTTCATAAGGACAAAGTGTGCCTCTCTTTCATAGAGGAATAATGTATAGAAGAGATCTCTTTTCAGGTTCCTGTGATTGAGCCGGCTTTACAACTTAATAGGCATGTGCGCAATCTATACACTTATAAACATTTCGATATTCCCCAAGCTTTGTCCTTAAGAAAATAAGTTATGTCTACGGGCTCTTGGAAGAGAAAAAAAAAAGAGTGAGCAAGAGTGAGAGACTTTTTTTCCCTCTTCGACCTGTTTGAAATTACAAATTTAATTAATTCTTGTTTTTAGAATAGTATATTAGTAATTCATGTCCTTTTATTTGAATGTGGGGGTATGTATAAATCTTTGTATTATTATTGTGAAATTATGTATGCATTAAATATATAAAAAAAAATATTACAGTTATATCTAATTAAATAAATAAATAAATATTAGTATTTATAGTTCTTACATTGACTTATTATCTTAGGAAAGGGGGGAAAAAGTTCAGATAACACCTAGTGCTAGAAAGCCAATCCACAATATTTCATACACAGATACTATGAGTTACAAAAAAAGTAATATAAATACATCAAGAGAAAGAAATATTCAATCCTCTAATATTGGAGTTGATGAAGTTGATAACATTTTCAGGTATGGTATAATACCTATTATAGTAGTATATAGGTATATTAAGAAGAGCTGGAACGTCAACACATTTACACATTGCACATGTTAGGCCGGGAGATACTGACACAAAATTTCGGGTCATTTGTAACAGGATGGCGGTCTAGAGGGGTCTTAGTACGCAATGACAAAAAGAAAAATGATGGTCAGAACGCTGGTACCGGCGGACTAGTCGCGTGGGCGTTAGTCACACTCGTCGGATAAATAGCGAAAGTCAAACGATTTGTAACACAAAAATTTTAGAATTTACCGATAGCCCTTAAAAAAGATGTAGGCGGTAGTGTCATGCCATACTTTTACGATGTGACTTACAGTCCGCCATACCGACGTGAATGCGTTGATTTAAAAAAACAATTCAACCATTTGTACCGGGCTCACTTTTACACAGGTAACCATCGTCGTGCAGCCATTTACTAAAATCGCCATGCCATACTTTTCGGACGATTCCAAATGGTCGCCATACCGCGGAAAATCTGCAATTTTTTGAATTTTTTTTTTCGCCAAACGATTTGTACCACCCTACATTTTTTTTTCAACAACTCCTGAATGATTATAAATAAAAGTGTGATAATGCCATACTTTCGCTATTTATCCGACGAGTTCGACTAACGCCCACGCGACTAGTCCGCCGGTACCAGCGTTCTGAGTTCTGACCATCATTTTTCTTTTAGTCATTGCGTAATAAGACCTCTGTAGAACCGCCATTCTGTTACAAATGACCCCAAATTTTGTGTCAGTATCTCCCGGCCTATGTATGTGTCATATTTTGCAATTGTTTATAAATACAGGGTGATGTAATTGGTGCAGTACGAATATCTAAAAATCTATGAAGAATTTTGTGATACAGTAAATGGAAGAATTATAGACTATTTTACAGTATTTAATAAAATCATTTAATTTTTTGTTCATTTTCATTAGAAATGTCAATTTTTCTCACCAAGGTGGAAATTTGGATGATAAGGATCTTGTTAGAAAAATATAAATTTTGACCAAAATCGGCGTTTTTTTTTTTCAAAAATCAAATTACTAATTAATAATCAGAGTTATCACATTATTAAAAAAACGCCCGTTATTTAAATCATTATCAAAACAACCATCCGTGTGTTGGGAGTAAGCGCACGTGTTATTTGTATTGTTTTTATGACCTGAAATTTAATTATTATTTGATAATTGAATGATTATTAATACTTTTATCCAATTGATTATTATTAGAATAAATAATTAACTTCATCAATTGATTTACTTTTAAATTATAATTTTACAGGTAAATTATGAGAGCTTTCATAAGTACATAATTATATTTGCATATATTTATCTACAACGCACCATTTTACAATTCAAGTCTAAAATGAAACTAGAGTCGCATTTATTTTTGAACATACTGTAAGTGAAATTGCATAAGTGTGAGTACTGTGAACATGCCAGCTTTCCTTAATTGACCGATAGTATTGTAGCAATGATAAATAATGGATAAGTGGTTTGTATATTTTATCAATGACATTAAAATTAATAATCATCAGCAATCACCTAAATGATATAGTCAGCAGTTTGAATTTGAGTTATATAAATTTGACTACAACCAAATGTGTATTTTACAGTAAACATGTTCGTCCTTCAAGTCCTATTCCAATAAGGAAAGAATTACCAAGTGGAAGTGCCCTTGATGCAGAATTATCCGACAGTGATGATGAATCATCAAATGAGTATGTATATAAATTATAATATTATACAGTATAATATTGTTGTCTTGCATAAACGTTGGCATTAAGCCACTGTGTTTCACCCATATGTGAATTTAAAAAAAATATGTAATTAGTATGCATAATATGAATTTAAATTTTATGTGGTTACAGAAATGTATAACTAATACTTTAAGTTACTTTGCATTTAATTTAATTTATGTAATACAGGATGTGAAATAAAAAATAATAAAAATTTATCTGGGCCGCACAAAATTGTTATTTAACCCATTGACCACCGAGCGCCCCGATCGGGGCGCGACACAATAGATTATCTATTGTGTCTGTGATTCCGGGGACTGATGGATTAATAAAAAATCAATTTTAAACTGGCATTAGGTTAATTAATACAGATTCATCTATATTCTATACCAATTATTTTCACTATATTTGTTTTGCATGTTTCAGAGAGCTGCTATCTGAATCACCATACAGTTCACCAGGTAGCCTGTCAAATTCTTATAGCAAAAATGAAAGCCCCAACTATGAATATCAATCTATTTCCCAAAGTGACAGAGAAAATTTGAGCAGGAGAGTATTATCACATCAGTATAGTCAAGAAAGAAAAAGTTCGATTCCTTCCATTCAGCCTGATGAACAAGTTCTAAAAAAATACACATTTTATATTCCCCTACTAATTGCTATAATAGCTCTTGCTGTATATTATTTGTATGATCCAAGCACAGAGAAAACTGTTTTTCATAATAATTATGATAAATTCAGTTTCTACAGTGATGTGAAAAGTTTGGCACAACAATATAAAGTTAAAGGGGACGCAATGTTACAAATACAAACAGGTAAGTTTTGCTCATTTACTTTACAGTCTCTAGACCTTCAATTTCGTGGAATGTTACAATAATCATTAAGTATTTTTTATATGCATTACTGAACAACCACTCAACACAATTAACTAATATAAATATAATATAATATTAACAAATTTTTAGCAATAAACACCATATTCGAAAAACAAGACACAGCTTCATTCATTTTTACATATGATGGAGGGATGGCTAATTTTGACCCAGTGAAATTCAACAAATTTATGGATAATATTGCATCAGCTGCTTCTCGATATTTACGTAAGTTATTAAATTTGAATATATGTAATAAAATATAATTTAATATAATGCCATGTATCCAGCATACAAGATATATAACTTACTAGCTGTGCTCCGCGGTTTCACACGAATTGCTCCGCTCCTGTTGGTCTTAGCGTGATGATATATAGCCTTCTCCGATACATGGGCTATCTAACACCAAAAGAATTTTTCAAATCCGACCAGTAGTTTCTGAGATTAGCGCGTTCCAACAAACAAACTCTTCAGCTTTATTAGTATAGATAGAATAAAGATAGTACAGTACATATGCATATTCTGATTGTTTGCTACATTATATTAATTAGTATTTTTATTATAAAGACTTCTGAAATAATAATAATGATTTTTTTTTATAATCTTATAAACTAGAATGCCGAAAAATAAAAAAAATGTTACTACACTTCTCATGACATATGACTCATTAAAATATGTAAATACTTTAACATTTTTTTTTCAGGTAATGATACAAAAAATGTACAACATATTGTATTGGATAATTCTAAGATCATAAGCCTGAAGTCAGATTATGAGCTTATTAATCAATATCGTGACACTGTTGAAAAAAGGGGAGTACTGCTTGTCAAGGATATTGAGAAAGTTCCCTCAAACCTTGCTATGGCCTTCCATTATTACTGTGATGAATACAACCCTTTGGTTAAAAAGAGTGCAATTTTTTTTACTCTGAATGTTGCTGAATGTTCTACATTGGGTGGGTTTATTTATATATTTAGATAATATTTGAGTCTATAATCCATATCAATATTATGTTAATGTTATTTACATACTTTTAATCTTTCCAGATCAAAAACCAACACATGAATATATTGAGCGATGTCTTAAAACTAAATGGAAGGACGTACAAAAGGATAAAATTGGTCCACTTCTAACAAGGGTTGTTAATATTGTTGTTGATGTAATAAGTGTGTAAAATAAATATAGATAAAAGTTATGTTAGTTTTTACAACAGTATTTCAAAATTTTATACTTTTTATACAAAGGAATTGACTATTATTTGTGTGTCTTGTAGGATATAGTATGATGTCAACCGATTTCGGATTGTTTTCAGTAAAATCAAAGTTTTCACAAATAACATATTATGTCTTCCTGTAAACCAGATTTGTTTATTAGTTTGATTCTTTAGTTATATAATGTTTTGAGTACAAATCAAGAAATTTGAAACTTATGTCATTTACAAATTAATCTGATTATCAATATTTCGCTCAGTGAAAACTTCAAGGAACACTAGAATTTGTCATAAATCATTATTCTTGTTTTATTTCATTTATAGCATTTAGTTGTGCATTCAAAATTAAATACAATGGAATTAAAATGTAATTTATTCATTAAAATGAACATGGTTTTTATGTATTCTAGTTTAATAAGTAATGAATAAATTATATTTTAAGCTTATTGTAACTTATTTAAAATGTTATTTATTTATTTTGTGAAATAAAAATTTAAACTATTTTTTCTCTATTAATAATAAATGAAAGAATTTTTTACCAAAAATATATTTTTTATTACTATTAAGATTCTACATAGGCAAAGGCCACAATGCACTCTGATCTGAGGAATTATTGTCTGGTGGGTCACGCATATCATCAAGTGAATCCTGTTCTAGATCATTGTTGTTACGAGCTGATGAATATGAAGTTCTTAACTCCTCATCTTCATCATGAGATTCTTCTGACTCATCTGATTCATCATTTCCTGAAATAGTAATATAATATTAAAAAGGAACTTTTCAAATGAATATACCTATCAAGTGTGTGTATGATTGTCCAATTTAATTAAGTAAACTTAGCTCATTAATCCGTCAGTCCTCAGATCACAGACACAATAGAAAATCTATTGTGTCTCGGCCCGATCGGGCCGCTCGGTGGTCAATGGGTTATTTATTTATTATTATTTTTTATTTTACTCTTTAATACAACTAAACAGACTTACATACTAGAACACACAAAAATAAAAGCAAGGAGCAGTTTAGTGTATTTGGCGGCCTTATCACTTAGAAGTGATCTCTTCCAGGCAACCAGGGCAGAAGGTAATCAGCTCAATTAAGTTGTAAAGGTAGGTCGAGAGAAAAAAGAAAAAAAAAAAAAATAATAATGATAATGATGTCACTGTAAACAAAATAAAATATAAGAAGATTAAAACACATAACAATTTATAAATTATATACTGTACATAAACATATATACGACACTACAGTACATACAAAAATATACTTATATAATATATATAATATACATATGTCTACTTATATTATACAAATATACCATAAATATATATACATATAATATATTAATAAGTTAATTGAGGAAGGCTATAGGTTAAATAATATCCTCACACTAGTACCAACAGGAGTGGAGCAATGCGGGTAAAATCTAGTAATAGTACTATTATATATATTGTAATACATATATAAATTGAAAGAAGTATCATATAGACACTTGACTATGTGAATGTAATCAAACCTTCTTCTTCATCAGAATCGGCTTCTTCTTCCATTTGCTCTTGATCACTTTTACCAAGAGGCGCCCTTTTTGTAAACTGCTGACCGACAGTGGTCAACTGAAATTTTTAAGAAAAAGATGATTTAATAAAAAATATAAAAAGTTTTGGTTCTAATCAAAAATGAATCCCAAAATGTGTTGGTAAGCGCATAACTTGAGAACGGCTGACCCGATTTCGTTAATTCTTTTTTTATTATATTCCTTGAAGTACGAGGATGGTTCTTATGTAGAGAAAACGTAAACATGTACCACGGGCGAAGCCGGGGCGAACCGCTAGTAAAGAATAAATATGCATTCTAAGCTTTTAAAACCATACCCAGTGGTGACTAGCTTCCTCGAGAACAAGCAATTCCGTGTCCTCATCGCAAGGATTATCAGCATTAAACCATTTAGAGTCAACCATTCGCGGAAATAATGCTGGAAAGGGTATATCCATTTTTGAGTTAAATATTTACATAGGAAATGTTCTCGTTTACAATTTGTTTTCTCGTCTGTACTTTGTTTCTTTTCATAACAGTCGATAACAGTCACTCAAAACAAATATGTCTCTGAACAAATGACACATAGCTGTGACACTGACACTTAGGCCGGCCACATACATCAGTTTCCCTGACACGTTTGCCTGATCCGTTTTCCGTCTGTGGTTTTCCGAATCCGGGCCTCCGAACGCAGTAATTCATACAAAAGGTTTGGTGTGAAAGGGATAAAAAACATACAGTCGTCATTCAAGGTCATATTTTCTTGTTACAAGTTAATGTTCAAACTGAAATCTCGTCATTCAAGGTCATATTTTCTTGTTACAAGTTAATGTTCATACTGAAATCTCCAGTGTATTAGATAATATAAGCTTCTTCATTATGCCATAAGTAAATGTATATATTTGAAGTATAGTCTCTTTGGTTTGATTTTTCGATTTTAAAAATATTCACTCATTTCTATTATCGACATTAATTGTTTATCGATACCTAGTCTTAGATACTATACCCGGCGCGGCCTAGATGATCCCTATGACACTGACAGTTATTCTCAAGAGACAACCTTGTAATGGCGTCACCATTAAATTAGAAACGTATTGGAGGCGTCTAAAAATGGCATTTATTAATTTTTACGTAGCTTTATGCCATTACAATGATATTCCGTTGGAATTATAACAATTCTTAACATTTACGAGAAATTATATCAATCTGACTTTACGTTTACGTCCTTCAAAACTTACATCGTTGGCATTTATCGACTAGTGCGGAAAGTATCGATAAACAAATTTCGATAATGGAAACGAGTTCACATTTTTTCCATGCTTAAGCTATAGTTTATTCTCTATTGAATGGAACAGAAGATCGCAGCATAATTAATTAATTAATTACCGTTCGCGTTAATTTACTTACCTATGATCATATAAGTTTTTTAGAAAAATTAAATGGGGGATTCCATTTTCATGATAAAATAATATACACTGTGTTAAACGGGTTAAAGATTACGAGAAAATGATAAGGTGCATTTTTATGTTTTGGAAAACTTTCGTTTTACTTACCGTTTCGTTTACATAATAGACGTTAAAAATTCATTTTATAATATTTGTAAAAACATGTTTACCGACGTGGCTGAATGCAAACCACGCCTTAGCCTATAAAATAGTAAAGTATTGACACGATCCATCATACGAGCAATCACTAAGACGAACTGTCATAGGGATCAGCTTAGGCCGCGCCGGGTATAGTCGATAAATTACAAACGATGCAAGTTTTGCAGGACGTAAACGTAAAGTTAGATTGAAATAATTTCTTGTAAATGTTAGATTTGTTGACTCCAACGGAATATCATTATAATGGTATGAAGCTACGTAATAATATGGCATTTTTTGACGCCTCCAATACGTTTCTAGTTTCTAATCTAAAGGTGACGCCATTACAAGGTTGTGTCTTGGGAATAACTGTCACTTGTCAGTTGTCAGTGTCATGTCATAGGGATCATGTTTCACCGTACCGCGAGCCGTACCGACTACCGAGTCTATAATAATTCTCATTTCTCATAAATATAAAAAAAAATACCTAAGGGCTCCAAGCTCCAGCCTCCAAGGCTCGAATCTCGATGGTAAATTGTGTTGTGACCTGTGGAGTGTGGACTGTGGTGACTTGTGAGTTGTGACAACTTGTGAATGTATTTCCTGCACTGATTTCCTGGGACTCATTATTGTGATGTCTTATTTAAATTATAAATGTGTGGTTTGCGGCAAAAGGCGGTACCCAAATTCCAATATTTCTTTATTTCGCTTTCCGCTTGATCCAGACCGGTAAGTTCTCCGTTGTTTATAGACTGAATCTACATTGTAATTGTCCCAGTTAACTCTGTTTTGGCGAATGGTTGGTTTAAAAAAAAATAACTAACACACTAGAGAAAGTATGATATAGATATTGGAAAATATTCATTTATTCTTCTCTAATTTTTCAGATGTCGGTTATGGGTTAAATTTATTAGCAAAGAGGATCTTGTATATGTGCCAATTGAAAAGCTTCACGAAAATAGGTTTGTTTGTTCATTACACTTTTCTCAAGATGCTGTTAATAGTAAACAAAATCGCTTGAAGAAATCTGCAATACCAACATTGGATTTACCACATCCTCCGCTTACAGACGAAATTCTGAAAGATTTTCCTTTACATGTGTTAAGTAAGCAGCCAAAACCAGCACTAAAAAATAAAACAGGTATTATGTTATTTTAGTCAAAGAAAATAATTATTAAAGATTAAATATTATTGTAATACCCTTTAATTTTTTTCTAGGTCCGCTAATAGAGTGCACCAGCAGCAACTTACAAAAAGATGATAGTAGTGCATTATCTAAAGTTACCAAATTAAGTGATAAAAAAAATGTTGAAGGTAATTTTTATTTTAAACTGTAGGCTAAACTGTACTTTATCGGTCATGAGTTGAGAGGCGAATATTTTTTTGCCATCAGCTATTGTTCTATCTAACCCAAATCTGAAATAAGGAGTTTAACCAATTGGATTGGATTGGAAAGAGTTTGAATTTGTACATCACACTTATGACCTATTAACTTCATCATCATCAAAATGGTTCTTGTAACATTTCCATTAATTGATTTCAGTTCAAACTGCTTTTCAAATGCCCCAAGCTGCAGTGGTGGTTCAGACTAATGAGAGTTCAAAAATTTGCAATGTTACAAAAGGTAAATAATTCATATTTTATTATCTTCACCCTAAACTTTAATGGCTTGTGAGTCCATAACTGATTTTCATTACCAATTTCCTCTCATCTCCTGAAAATTCGTAAAATGCATGAGGGACATAAATTATGAACACTTGCGGCCGTCAGCTGCGACTCCGTTGTTGGGTCTGGCAGTAGCAGCCCATGCATATAGAAAAAAAATTTTTTGCAGTCATTTCCTCTCATTTGAAAATTTGTCATATTATGGTTTATGTTGTATCTTGTAAGAAAAAACAAAGTCAGCTGACCGTAACATGGTGGATTGTACGTCTGGTGGCTGCTTCAACATGAAAAAACATTCACGAAAAAGAAGGAATTTCTGTCACTGTAACTTATGACCTATTAACTTGGTCATCAAAATAGTTCTTGTAACATTTCCATTAATTGATTTCAGTTCAAACTGCTTTTCAAATGCCCCAAGCAGTGGTGGTTCAGACTAATGAGAGTTCAAACATTTGCAATGGAACAAAAGGTAAATAATTCATATTTTATTATTTTCACCCTAGGCTTTAGTAACTGCAGTGGTGGCTCAGTGGCGAGGATCTTGAACTTCAAATCCATAAGTTTTAGTGCTTCGAGACCATTCAAGCTTGCAGGAAATAAATTGATTTTTTCAACATCACCACTATCCAAAAGGTGAAATAAAACATCATGAGGAAACTGACATGTCGAAGAATCATTTGTGACATCTGCCAACCCGTACTTGGCCGGAATCGTAGATTATGGTCTGTACCCTCATAGGAGGCCCAGCTGTGGGAACGTATAAGGCCTGATGATGATGAAGCTTTAATATAAAATATCCTAGGTTTTTTTTCTACATAATATAAAACATGAAAAGGTTTTTTTATCTCTTTTCAGATAATACCGGTCTGACTGATAGGGAAAACAGCTTGTTAAAAAAATTACAAAATGCAAATGTGACATTAAAAGATTTGGCATCTTCATCTTTGAATTTCGAAAACATTGATGCGTTTGTACTTAAGTCAATTGTAGTTAATGCAATAGCAAATGAAAGAAAGAGACAACCTGGCAAGCATGGTAATATTGACTTGAAAAATAAAATAAAAACGTCCAAACAGAAAGGGTAGGTAGAAATAATTTAATGGTTTTAAGTCACATGTACATAAAATTCCCCAAATAAAAGGAATGGAAAAAAATTATATGAACATATTAATTCGGTGACTTCGAGTTTCGAATAACCGCTCGCTATTCTCTTGCTATGGAAACGAAAAGTATAGACATTGAACATTTAATTTATTTTGTCGAAAATCTGCCAGTTATGTTTCGAAACTCTTTTAAAACAAATATAAAAGCTTGAGAATTGCCAGGCGAGAAATATCTTTAATTTTGAAAGAAGATTTTGAAGAAATGGAAGAGCAAAAGGGCAAGATTATGGTAAGTTGTAACTTTGTAAACAGGTGTAGTATCTGAATTTACGTTAGATTAGCCAGGAGCACGGCTGTAGAAATAAAATAATTTGTGAATCCAGTGATGATGCGTTGCTTGTTGTTTCGACTGTACACATTCCACATCTATTGTTAATTTTTAAAGTATAGTTACAATCCCTTACAATAGAAATTGCTGTGCTAGTCAGTAGTCTCAACATCAAGTGGTCGGTGAAATATTCGCAACTTATTAGAAAATATTCCAAAGGCGCATTAAACATCGCTTTTGTTAGTCTGTTATTGTTATTTAGTGTCTATCGAATTGGTTTCCGCCGTAAGGTCTCATCGGTTGATGCAAACCAAAGACTTGTTTCTTCAAATTGTTCCAAATAGCATTTGTTACTTCCTTAATAATGTTACTGATAGTAGACACTCCGACTCGGTAGGCTTAATGTAAATCCTCGTATAAATACACAGAACTTATATAATAATAATTATATTTTTCAGCTTAATCAATCGTAAAGAAGTGGACTAATATTAGAGATAGCTGAATGAGAAGAAACGGATAATCTGCAACGCGTCCGAGAGATTATTTCTAACATCGTCAATTATTTTATTTAAAAAAAAAATGGTGACACCAGCTGACCCCTATTCCTACAACTATCTCTGCAGAGATAAAACATAATGGAAAATTAGGCAATCAAAAAAGCTGAGGTGTAAAATAGAAGTTTTCCAAATATTTATAAATTGATGCCATTTATTGTGAACCCGAATTATAAAAAAAGACGTGTGGCACTCGGGCACTGCCCCGGTAAAGCTATTGCATAGCATGCCTTCAAGCCACACCTCCGGGCTCCGAGCCCGTCGGAGTGGGGAGCGTCAGGTTTTTTCGTTACGGAATTTCTCGATTCGGTCCCCGCGCTCAAGGCCCGCGATAGAAGCTATGCAATAGCTTAATAAAAATGAAAGAAAAGTATGTAGCACATGCTTTAGTTATTGTTTAAACAATAACTTTAAGTAATAATATAATGGCAGCATGATGTATTACGTAAAGGACTTGGAATACGTATGTACATATTTGATGTTACCAATGATAATGAGCAATATGTATAAATGTGTAAACTGTAAATAAATACTAAACATATAAATTAAATATAAGTATAATAGACAAGTTTGTTTGATTGCTCTAATCTCGGGAATTACAATCCGATTTCAAAAAATCTTTCACCGTTGGGTAAGGTGGTTCGATACGCGAACGTTCTGCAAATTGACGATTCAGTTAAACATCGTGAACAACCCGATATGTCAAAAAAATCTAAAAATTATTCAATTATGACGACCATCTGTCAACCAAGTGCGGGACACCGTGGTAGATTGAGGCCAGAGCCCTCATCGGAGGACTCTCTATGGAACGTATATGTGCTGATGATAACATTGATAGGTGATGACTGATGACTTTAAAACCGAATATCTAGGGTTAGAGTGAAATAGCTTATGAAAGAATGGATGACAAACAATTTGACTTGAACTTGAACAGAACACAAACGATTTTATGTCATGGAAGATATTTAAATATTATGGTACCATTCAGTGCTATGCAGATTATTCATTTACGACAATGAAAAATCTGCATACTGAACTGAATGCGTAGGTACGTGTATTTTCATAAAGCCAATACCACGGTTGAATGACTTATCACAATCATAAACATAGATTTAACGAGCACTTTGTTCTTTGTCGTTTCCGTAAACAATTATATGGTAGCTATGCCTAATTGTATTAATATGTCTCTGATGAGAAATGAAGCTATAGGTCTCTACGCGAGACATTATTACGAAATTTTTAAATATTAATACTTTTGTAAAATGTTAGTCAACCTAATCTATACGGTCCTATTAAACGTATTTTGGGTAAGTATTGAAAATTATAGCGTCTTTTAAAATTGTGTACAATTAATTAATACAAAGTAGGTAATATTTATAAATACTTACATACGTTTTTTTAGTTTCATCATGCGATAACGATGAATTCATTGAATGAACCTTCATACTTTATGGACAATAATGGACCGGAAAATAATTTGGCTGAAATAATATCATCTAAAAGCTATTTACCAAATGAGAATCAGTTGCCAAAGGTTTCTTTAATAAAAAAGGAAGGTAAATATTCCAAGACTTTGTAATGGACGAAACAAAGTAACTAGATAGGAGAGATTGAATATTTTTTTTTATTATAAAGTAGGAACCAAAAAAGAAATTCTAATTTATAAAACAAAATATCAAACATCAGACCGCTAAACAGGCAACTACTCTATTTTTTATTTAATTTTATACTAGCGCAGCGTTGCTCCGCTTACTAGCTCCTTTTGGTCCTCACTGGACTATCTAACACTGAAATAATCTGCAAATCGGCCCAGTAGTTAACAAAAGAAATAAACTTTCGAATTTTTAATATCATGACCATACAAAAATTTCCAGGTGATGAGGCAACTTATTTATTATCGAAACTATCTGATGAAGATCTTGTAAAGTTATTGAGTGAGCAACCTACGAAAAGTGAATATGATTTGAGCGATATTGCTAAGATTGCAGTTGGGTCCAATTCAAGAAATTTAGAAGAAACAAGTATCAAAAACACAAAAAATGCTAAGTTTGGGGGAATAAAAAATAAAAAATACGATGCTAATAATATAAACGATGATGGTCAACAAATGCCATTCTTTAGATTAGATAATAAAAAAATTGATGTGGATGTCAACAAAGATGCTAATTATAAGGCACTTAAAAAGTTAAAAAGTTTTTTAAGTGTTTTACCGCAAGATTCCCTGAACGACGACATTGATGATAAAAGGAAAGAATTACTCTTTGACGTTCTCGTTAATCAGTTAAAAACACTATGCTGTAAAAAATCCGTTCCAGCGCGACAACAAAGTGATTCCAAAATTCATTCAATTTTGGATCGTTTAAGTTCATCCAAAAGCATTTTGAATAAAGAGCCTAATGAATACATGTTTTTAATAATAAATGATGAAATCAAGAGCAATGGAAGCGATGAATTAATATTTGTTGATCCAGAAACGTTACAACAAAATAGCAGCGTCTTATTACTGGGACCAATATCAACGCCTTTAACCGATGGCCAACTTAAAATAATTGTAAGTATACATATATCAATATTTTTTTATTTATCATCCCTAAAAATGTTTGGAACACAGCATTGCAATATGGACTCAAATGTAGATTTTGTTAATTTTAATAATTATAATATATTGTCTCTAACATACCGAAAAATCATAGGGTATTTAATGAAAAATAAGTTGAATATTCTTAGGGGTTTTAATAGTGCAATGTTTTTTTAGATGAAACGTATCTCTAATGAATTGTCTAAGCCTGAATATCTAAGCCTTCTACAACAACTATCTGAAGGCAACTTAAGTGATGATAACTTAAGATTAATGAAGAATTTTATCCATGGATCAGAATCTCGACGTTATATTAAACCACATAGGTGTAATCACCAATCAAAGCTTGCGAGAATATACGGGGGTCCAAAATGGTTGATTTGTACTGGTTATATCAATTTAAATACTCCAAGCCTGTATGATTAAACTTTAACTGTAAATTATAGTAAATGTAATTTTAAATTAGTAGCCTCTGACTACCAAAAACAAATAAATGATAACCACCATTTAAGTTTACTTAATAATTATCTTTCCGCCTTCCTTCTTCCATTACGGGCCCATAGACTACATAGTAAAAAGAGAGAAGTAAGTTATCTTCGAACAAAAGTACATCACGCCGTTTGCATGTACGCGGAGCGCTTGGTCACGCCCCCGTTCATGTACGTACGCATGCACACAACGTCCCTCGGTTATCACTCTGGTACCGTTGGCCATTGCTGTGGGAGTTCGGTGTATAATAATTATAAACTTTTTAAAAATATCAATGAGAAATGAGACAACCCTACGCCTCGCGAGTTTAGGTACTAGGCTCCTAGACTCGGGATTTGGCCTACTTCTCTCTTTTTACTATGCTTATACGGACCCTCTTCACAATGGGCAGCATTGTCCAAAAAATGATCGTCGATGTTCGCCGCCATTACGGCGATTATGAATAAATATCTACAATGACGGCCGATCAAAGACATTTTTAGGCCCTCTACATTATCGTGATTGCCTCTTCTCGCTTAAACGTGCTTAAACGCTGCCCTTCGTGAAGAGAGCCCATTAAATGTTAAATGTAAAGAAGTACCACAAAGTTTGCTTTTTGTCTATTGCCCTTCTTGATTCCATTATAGACGGATTCTGCCGAATGTGTCCTGTCCACAGCCCGTGAACTGTGATGTCCATAGCCGAATATAATATTATGAATGTACAGGAAGAACCACAACAGAAAACTGGTAATAGAGAGAACAATGACAAAAAGTCTTCGTGTTTTGTCAGTGTGAAGTAAAAAAGAAATCAAATTGTCATTTGTCAATATGACATTTAAAATTTGAGTGCATTTATTTGTTTACTATTTTGATTTTTGTATTCAAATTTCAAAACAACTGCTGAGGGCACCGCCTTAGAACAATGATTATTTTATAAGTTTCATATCTATATATTATATTACGATCTTTACACAATAAAGCCTTAAGACATTTCTATAATATTTAAACAGCTCAGTTCCCTAAAAGTTTGTGCATTACCTACAAGTTATAATATTGCAAGAAGATTTTTATTATGATTATTCCAGTAATTACCCTCTATTTAATTGAATAATAAGCTACCTTCGTTTTATAATAAAATATTCACGAAAATGAATAATTCAAGAAAAGATATAGTGAGATGTAGCTGGGTAAGCAATGATCCCTTATATGTTGAATATCATGATGAAGAGTGGGGAATACCTGAATATAATAGTCAAAAACTGTTCCAAATGCTCTGCTTGGAAGGGCAACAAGCTGGCTTATCATGGATAACAATTCTGAAAAAAAGGCAGAACTACAATGAACTTTTCCATGACTTCGATCCCTATAAAATTATTCTTCTCAAAGAAACTGATGTCCAAGATTTGTTAACTAATACAGTTATTGTGAGACATAAAGGAAAAATAGAAGCAATTATTAATAATGCTCGATGTTATATAGAAATGCAAAATAAGGGTGTAGATTTTTCAGATTTCATTTGGAATTTTGTAGATAATAAACCAATAATAAATAATTGGAAGTCTATCCAGGAGGTACCATCGGAGACAGAAATATCAAAAAATTTATCAGGCTCATTAAAAAAACAAGGATTTAAGTATGTTGGTTCTACAATCTGTTATGCATATATGCAGGCTTGTGGTTTAGTAAATGATCATATAGTTAATTGTATATGCAGGAATAAAACCTAACAAAACACTTAATTTTTTTGCTCCGTATTATAAAATGCGGAAAATTTTCAATATAAATAATAAGATATAAGTACTTATCTTTTCATGGTAAGGATAAAAAGCTTAGGAAAATAAATTGATATAGATCATTATAAAATTCTTGGATTGTTAAAACTGGGTAGATGATGTTATTGAAATGTAATTAATTTCTAACTTATATTATGCTAATTGCAAGCTAAATTTCCCATTCCTGTGGGATTTCCGGGATAAAAACTATGATATGCTGGATATAATTTATGTTAATCCAGGTAACCCTCTATGTGTCATGTGTGTGCCAAATTTCCTGAAAATCAAATACATACTCACAAAATTTTCGCATTTTTAATATTAGTAGAATTATTATTTAACTCAAACTTATTTATTTAACTAAGTAACAGATCAATTTTTAATCCATAAAACCGAAATTTTGAATTAAAATAAAAGATACTACCAGTTAAAATCCGGCATTTTTATTTATTCGGGATTTCGGGATCACTTCAAGGGTGCATTTCCACCAATAACGTTGGAGGATTAATTAGCTTCATTTATTTTGAAGTGTTTAGCTTTTAAAACAATACTATTGGTTTTATACGTAGTATATTATTATTAGTCTGTGCTATTGGTTATTTACAAACACATTCCTCGCTACACATACTTTCATTTTTGGTCGAAAAGCACCCTTATATAGCTGCAAGAATTCAATTATTTGTCATATTAAATTCGAATCCTTTGCAGCGTTTAAAACTAAAAATCGCTTTTTAACAAAATCAAATCATAGCAACATTAATTTTTATTGAATAAATCCTGTGAATGAATATTTATGAGATGCTGTGAGCTGGCAACCTCCTGAGGAGCGTCAACATATTTTATTTAAAGTTTCCGGTAAAATTGTTAATCAACTTACTGAACAAATCGAACAAATGAATACGAATTACGAAGGTCGAAGCATAGCTTGTGCAGCTTCACAGGATTGTCATCGGGTAAAAATAATGAACACCTGCAAGCTAGTGATCTATCAAAAAATAAAATAAATTTTCAGTCAATTTTGCACTTAATCGTATAAGTATTTATAATTATTTTAGAATCCATTTAAATTCTGTCAAGTTGTTGTGACAATTATATTATTACGCTCTGGCAATCCGTTGTGTACAACTTCCTAATAAAAATTGAAACGAAGCAGTACAAGAAGCGTGTGTTGCGTGCTGTATGCTTTCCATTGCGCGCGAAATTCAAAATTGTATTTAGCATAACTACTACGAACTACGAATAGAGTGATCGCGGGTGCACTCACACACATCAGTCACCGTCAAGTCACCGATGACTGAT
>CAJQZN010034622.1:0-15981 GCA_907164685.1 Colias eurytheme | reverse complement strand
AATAAAGTGAAATTTTTAAGGAAAAGTGATGATTTTTCGTATCAATAATCAATATGAGGGTTATTAATTATTATGATCACTGAATCGATTAACTATTGATGCATACGCAGAGTGGGTACTTTGTAAGTAATAAGTTAGGTACATATTACCTAATTAAAATATGTAATTGTTTTCGTAAAAATTAAAAAAAAACAACCAAAGTCATTCAATTTTTGTATTGACACATTAAAATAAATTTAAATTTATTTCTAAGTAATGTATAATACATGCGTAAAATAAAACAATAGAATACTGTAATTAAAAATGTTGTCCTTTTACAATTTTTGTAGTAGTAGCACAGTAGTAGGATGGAATGTCGAAAAAGAATATGATTGTTGTAATTTCCAATTAATATTGACAGGGGAATAATTTTAAAGTTCTTGACAGTAGTTCAGTTGGTCAAATGTTGTTCTGCCTAAAGCGCGTCACACACGGTGAAGATACTATAATATTTTATCTTAAGATACGGTTATATTTTATATTATAGTATCTTAAGGTATCCCGTATCAGCGTTCTGACCATCATTTTTCTTATTGGCATTGCGTACTAAGACCCCTGTAGAACCGGCATCCTGTTACAAATGACCCACAAAATTTCGGGTCATTTGTAACAGGATGGCGGTTAAATAAAAAGAAAAATGATGGTAAGAACGCTGATACCGGATACCTTAAGATACTGTGATATAAAATATTACAGTATCTTAAGATAAAATATTATAGTATCTTCACCGTGTGTGACGCACGTAGACGCCTGTAGAACCGACATCCTGTTACAAATGACACACAAAATTTAGGGTCATTTGTAACAGGATGGCGGTTCTACAGGGGTCTTAGACCTTAGTAGGTACGCAATGACAAAAAGAAAAATGATGGTCAGAACGCTGATACCGGATACCTTAAGATACTGTGATATAAAATATTACCTACAGTATCTTAAGATAAAATATTGTAGTATCTTCACCGTGTGTGACGCACTTTACTCATATCATTGAGAGGTATTAAAAATAGATGTTGGCGGATTCTCAGTGATACCCAATAGGCCCAGAAAATTTCATAAGAATCGGTCCAGCCTTTTCGCAGGAGTAAAATACCTAGACTCAAAAAACGCTCGAGAATCGTATACTGAGCGTTGGGCACAAACAAAACATCTGATCTTAAACTAAATAGTTATCTAATACATCTTTTTTGTATTTTTTCAATTATCCAATAAAAAAAAAATCTAATTAAATTTTCAGCCCTGCGTTGATGGCTAAAGTGTTTATCACATTAGCTATATTCTTCACTTACATCCTGCAATTCTACGTTCCCATGGAGATCGTGTGGAGAAATGTTAAACAACGTGTAACGCAAAAGTACCACAATCATGCACAAGCTGTAATGCGAGCGATATTTGCGATACTTACTGGTAAGTGGTAATTTATACCCAAACCCACTGCATACCTACGTATTATCACAATATACAGTTACATTTTTTGTTTTTTCGTTAACAACGACAACACATGACATTAAGAATTTTTGATAGACATGTAAATACTTAATTGTTAACAACATTTCGGCGTAATTTATTGTAAAAATATTACGCCATCATTTTTGGTAAGATGAAATATTATAAAATAAAATATGTGCAAACACGAACTGATCCATAACTGGCTAAACGCAAATAAAGTGCAATTCGCGTTTTTACTAAACGACTCCATGAACTCCATTCATGACTTATCATATTTTTATACAAAAGATCATAATCAAAATCAAACTAAAAAATTGTCAAATAAGTCATTTTAATTTTATTCGTCTTGTTTGCCAAAAATTAATTCGCACTTGCTTGTTAAATTGATCATGATGCTATCATCATAAAATAAACCTAGGTATTTATTCAAAAGCGGTGCGTGGCCTGATCACTTGATCAGTAATTATAGTTCCCACTTCGTCGTCAAAAACGTACGTTTGTTTCAAAATCTTTCGTCAACAACTACTTATGTACCTTCTAATGTACGTAAGCCTAACTATTGATTTGATTTGTTCGTTATAGTGGCAGCTGCAGCAACATTACCTCGATTGGAGCAAGTAATCGGACTGGAAGGAGCATTTTTCTACTCATTCCTTGGATTAATCGCACCTTCAATTATTGACCTCATCTTCAGATGGGAAAGAGGCCTCGGAAAGTACAATTATGTAGTATATAAGAATTTGTTTTTGATCATATTCGGATTTTTTGTTTTAGTAACAGGAGTATTGCAAAGTGTAAGAGAAATCATTAAAACAAGTGAAATGCATTAAATTAGTATTATGTAACATAGGTTTATTGAAGTATCGACTGACGAGAACAATATGTAAATAATTAATGAATTTATTTTAATATATAAATTATAAATAGGACAAAAAATAAAATTATACTAAAACTGATCTCTGTGTTTTTTCTCAAGCGTTGTCCTGTTAAACGTATTATGTACCTAAATAACCCCTCCGCAGTGGAGGAACCACACAGTGGCAGGTGTAAACATTTGCGGATCAGTGTGGGGGCCACAGAGTGGTTACTTCGTGACCAAATACAAATCGTCTCTAAAATCTTATTAAAAATCATTCTAGTTCCCTCTTACATACCGTGGTATATACAGAATAGAAAGAGCTACCTATAGAATCACATGACTTGCTTATTTGGTCGGTTTACTAACGGTTTATATGCTGTCAAAAACACGGCACTTCAGTCCACTAACTTTTGAACATGTTTTGTAGAAAAAATATGTACGCATGGTGTATGAGATTTTTAGCTATATTATTAGGAATATATGTAAGGTTTCATAATTAAACTAAATTTCGTTTGAAAAATGTTTCATTTTTATAAAATAATCAAAATTAGTTGACATGACAGTCCTACATTTTTGACCATCAATTAAAGCTTATTTTTATAGCTCACTTCATACATGATGAATACTATATAGTCGGAAATTTAATGAGGTTTAATTATTTCTTAAGTTTTCTAGTACTTTTAATATAAAAAATAGAGAAATCGCGATTAAAAAGCACAAGTGTGCTTCATCGGGATCTGTCTGTGGACGAACCACAGTGTGGCCCCACAGATGCGCCTATTCCACGATGGCCGCGCTACACTGCGGAGGGGATAAATAGGTAGGTAGGTATTACACAAAAATGCCTAAGTGATTCACATACTTACATAGGTATGTAATCGTAGTTAATCTGTATGACACAATACGATGAAAGGGTGGCAATCTGTATTGTAATAGAAAAGTTAAAAAAGCAATAATACATACTAGAAATCACACCCATTAAGTATATCAAACTCGAACATTTTTTATGTATTCAATTATATTTCTTCTAGATGCACTTTTGATTTTTATCATAGTTTTACACCAGCATTTAACCCTGGTTACAAGCTAAGGGAAATTGGTTTCTAATTAAAATGAAAAGAGAAACCTGAAATGGTTTTCCCAGAAATTTACATAAGTACTTACACCTGTGACTTACACGTATTTTAAATAAGGCCATACAAATATAAATAAGCAATATCTTCTATATAGTTACCTAACACATAAAATAATAACATTTTATATTATTAATTAGGAAGGTACACCTAAGTAGGTAGGTTTTTTTTTATTTTACTAATATAATTATTAATTACTATTTGTAATGTAATATTAATCTAAATTAATTATTCATGATCTGATTGGTGTATCAACACACTGAAGTTTGAAGATAGTCCGAACTACTATGGTTGAATAGGTGCTATGCTGGGATAGGAAGGTAGAGCGGTGGCTAGGAGCCAAGATGAGGGGCGCCAAAATGAATAATGTAAAAACATAACTTTCTAATCGTTTCATTAAAGAATTTTGTGTATGAATGTTCATATTTTTGGTAGGTACTTACCTGAAGAACAACAAACCAACATAAAATTGATTTTCTAACAAGTAGGAATATATGTTTATGTATTACTAGAGGTCCGCCCCGGCTTCGCCCGTGGTACATATTTCGCAATAAAAGATATCCTATGTCCTTTCTCGGGTATCAAAATATCTCCATACCAAATTTCATGCAATTTGGTTCAGTAGTTTAGGCGTGATTGAGTAACAGACAGACAGACAGAGTTACTTTCACATTTATAATATTAGTATGGATAATAAGCAAAATAAGTATATAAGTATATAAATATAAGTATGGATTATTTTTTTAACGAAATTTAGATGAATACCTACCTCCATCCAAAGGGCGGACTTTAAGCTCTACCCTCAATACGAACTACGGCAAGAGAAAAGCACACCTTCTTATTATCACCATCACCCACTTAAAAAATATCTCTATGAAAATAAGGTTTTTGCTGAAAATACTAACTCAATCAAATAGTCCCGGTCGAGTAGCTAAGTTTATGTGGTTTTTAATATACCTATGATTTTTAAATTACAATTTTCTAAGATTTTTCCCACAGATTTTTCCTAAATATGTATTTTTTATCTGTGCCATTGTCAAATAATTATTAGTTAGCTATGTATTTATGTATTTCTCGGATGTATTTAGTATATACATAGTAGTCTTTGTTTAGTATCTTAAAATGTTATTTGCTGAAAAATGTATAATATATATTGCCTACAACTAAAATATATACATGTAAATCCATTATAAGGTAAGTTAACATTTTTTCAGATTATCCGTAGTACATTCTATCTCGATGATATGCACAAGAAAATTAACGCCTTCTAAAAGGAAAACGTCCAAAACGTATACCTGCAGGTTGCCGCACCAAAACGATCAAAAATATTTTTATCAGCACTAAAACCAATTATCTCAAACATTTACTCACATTCTCTTACATGTTGTGGTCGATTGCATAACCAATAAGTATTATAGATAATATTATCCCCTGTGTTGTTTAATTTGAGGTTAAATCTTTATTGTAAACGCACGAGAGGTTTCATCATATTTCACAAAAATGGTGTTCGATGTGAATTTTAACTCCAAAAGCGTAAGTTATTTCTTGTTAATACAGTATATATTGCCTTGTTCCTGAAAGACCTTGGTTCATAATGTGTCTATTGTACCTACTTATTTATTATTTTAACATAGAATTCAATAAAACGAGATACAGATAACCAGAGTCTGGTGATTGGTTTTACTTATCTCCATTAAATACTATCTTTCGATAAAATCAAATTTAAAGGTGAGTCCAGTGCTTAGAAATCCTTTTTACTTGAAATGCGTTTGTGCTGAAAGTTGAAACTGAAATAAAAAAATGGTATGTACAAATCAAAATTTTGCAACACTGCAATTATTCACCTCGTAAACACTAGTCCCTCCACTGCTCCACTGTATTCCCTGCATAAGCGTCGTGTTTATGTTGTTTACGCGTAGGTAATCAGTGTTAAATTCATATAATCAATCACTCCTAGATAGCAGGGTTCAAGGTTCCTCCTCAGTGAACATTTGTATTAGAGTGCAAAGCTAAGGTTATATTTCATGTCATTGAGTATCATTAACATATGTAACGCGCGGCCGTAGTGTCGTCTGAAGTGTGAGATACAATGAGTAATTTGGAAGCTGCTTTCCACGACATATTTGAGAATATTCCTGTATGTATTTAAGTGTGTTCATCTAAATATTCTTTATCTGTCTACATAGTAATATAATACATGTACCTTATCTGTTTAGAAACTTCTATTTTTTCTGAATGTTCACTACAATTTCATGTGACTTTTTACTGTCTATCCTTCTAAATAAAATAGTTACATTGAATTGATAAATTTGAATTTATAATTTTTAGGTTTTGCCGATTATAGCTGGTGTGGGTGCAGGTGTAGTTGCCATAACAGTTGTTGCAAACTGTGTATGGGGAAAGAAGACAAATGCTTCATCCCAGAAGAAAAATCCCATTACTTTAGTAGACAACAGTGTCAAATATCCCTTGCCTCTAATAGAGCGGCAAGAATTAAGTCATGACACAAGGAGGTTCCGATTTGGATTACCCACTTCTGATCATGTTCTAGGTAAGTTATAATAGCAAATTAATATTTTGTACTAATTTTAATAAAAAACAGCAGAACTTAATATTAATTCTTAATAATGAAATATTCACATCAACAAAGCAAATTGGAAATAATTTACATAATAGCCGTGTTGACTTATAATTTTGTACCTAAGACTTCAAGGCTCTTGGTTTAAATATTGTATTAAAACTAAGTGATTATCAAATATATTATTTAAATTTCAATTTTTAGGATTGCCTATTGGTCAGCATATTCACCTTTCGGTTAGAATCAACGATGAACTGGTTGTAAGAGCTTATACTCCTGTCTCCAGTGATAAAGAGAAGGGCTATGTTGATCTGGTTATTAAGGTAAAGTTTATTTCTTTATTATGCATATTTATAATATAAATTTCATAAGAAAAATTCATCTCTTACCACTATAACTTGATTGATAAAAATGATGTAGGAAGCTTAATATTGTAGAAAAAGAATGGGAAAACTCATTTAAGAAAAACCAAACTCGGGATAACATGACTAAAATCATACACAACTGAATGTTCATTTTGTTTTCTTAATAAGTACATATTAAGTTGTATTAAGGCTTAAAATGTTATGAAAATACTTTTTCATATAAGTAGTATATTAAAATAGTGTATGCTATAAAATATATGGCTATACATACATTTTTAAAATGTAATTGCAACAAAAATATATTTTATGTATCATCTTGTGGAACTATTAGAAGAAGCAGTGGGACAAAATAAATAAACTTCCATAAATTATTCAATAGATTTGAGCCTTGGGTTCACTGAATTAATGTTCGGCTGACTTAGTACCTGTATACATAGATTTATTTAAAACATTGAATAGAAAAACTGTCTAACTGTTTGCTTTTATAACCATGAGCAAATAAGGAAAAACAATTACATAGAAACATTTTCCTCATACAGGTTTACTTCAAAAATGTCCACCCTAAGTTCCCTGATGGTGGTAAAATGTCACAGCATTTGGAAAGTATGAAAATTGGTGACACAATTGATGTGAGAGGTCCATCAGGAAGATTGGTATATATGAACAATGGCACTTTCCACATCAAGAAGCAAGTAAAAGGTCCACCAACCCCAGTTAGTGTGAAGAAAATCAATATGATTGCTGGTGAGTTAAATATTTCATTACTTATAATTGGGTTATATGTAGGCCTCTTATGGACAAAATGCATAATGCTGACCAAGAGTTAACTAATAGAAGACACATGTATGAAACATTTTTCTTATATGACATTGATTTTATTATTTTTTTGCCTTGCAAAAAAAATTGTCAATTTTATAATTTATTAAAGCACTTATATATTTGAAATTATTTAAAGAACAAAATTCTGTACTGTATACAATAAATAACAAAACTTATCAGTTTCTTGAGATATGAATAAAGACTGAAATGCCAATCTAATACCTTAGCAAACTGATATCTCACAATGACTAACCTTTTTTCCTGACCTTTGTAAGGTTAATTAAATAAATACATAGTCTCCATTTTTTATTAACCGACTTCAAAAAAAGGAGGAGGTTATCAATTCGGCCGGTATGTTTTTTTTTTATTTTTTTTTTATGTATGTACACCGATTACTCCGAGGTTTCTGAATCGATTTACGTGATTCTTTTTTTGTTCGATGCGGGATGGTGTCGAATTGGTCCCATAAAAATTTTATTCGGATAGGCCCAGTAGTTTTTATTTTATGGGCATTTTTGTCTGTATTTGTAAATGTTGCAAGTACAAGTTTGAAGTCGGTTGTTTTTAACGCAGTTATCACTTGTAGAACTTGAAATGTTTATACTACTCTTGTTATTAAAAACCTGTCAATAGACTGGCATAAAAACAAACTAGTTTTTCCTTTAATTTCAAACACAATTTAGTAAAATAAATAATAATATTTTGAATAATTATAAAAACTACAAATGGTTTTATTAGCATGAAATATCACAATAATTTTAACTAAATTCAAATTATTTATTTGGAACATTTAAACATATTACACAACTTATTGAACATTGGCATCCATATTATATTATGTATTTGTGGGGGTGTGAGATTGTATGAGTGAGTAAGTGAGAGTGATATTATAAAATTTATCATACCTAAATTCAATAATCTTTTTATCATAATGAACATCTTTATCAATAATCTTTTTATCTAACCACATCTCTAAAATATATTACAATTACCTCATACACTGTTATGTTTGATTAAATATACAAAACAAAGTTAATATTGGTATAATTATTTCAGTGATATAATATGTGCGTAGTTTGTAGATAAAATTCTGAATTGTATAGTCATATTATATCATGTAGCTTTTGACTTGATAACATATCAAT
This sequence comes from Colias eurytheme, assembly GCA_907164685.1. Classification (NCBI taxonomy): domain Eukaryota; kingdom Metazoa; phylum Arthropoda; class Insecta; order Lepidoptera; family Pieridae; genus Colias; species Colias eurytheme. The sequence goes on along the minus strand of CAJQZN010034622.1, from coordinate 7,597 downwards.
TCAGGATTTAGTAGGAAAGATATTGAGAATTGATAACATGTTGTCTGGTAATAATAAAACGCAGGTAAAGGTACAAAGTTTAGGGTACTTTCCCACCAAGAAGCTTATATCTAACTAGCTGCTCCGCGCGGTTTCACCCCCGTGGCTCCACTCCTGTTGCCCGTAGCGTGATGAAATATAGCCTATAACCTTCCTCGATAAATGGGCTATCTAACACCGAAAGAATTTTTCAAATCGGATCAGTAGTTCCCGAGATTAGTGCGTTCAAAGAAACAAACAAACAAACTCTTCAGCTTTATAATATTAGTATAGATACACTGGAGATTTCAGTATGAACATTAACTTGTAACAAGAAAATATAACGTTGAATGACGCCTGTATGTTTTTTATCCCTTTCACACCTAACTTGGCAAGTTGGTGTGAAAGGGATAAAAAAACATACAGGCGTCATTCAAGGTCATATTTTCTTATTACAAGTTAATGGTCATAGTGCAATCTCCAGTGTATTAGATATAAGCTTCTTGTTTTCCACCAATAATGTGCGAGGATGTGAAGCAATATGATTAGCTGGGTCCACACCGGATGATCCAGTGATCCCGCGATCCGCGATCCAGGATCGCGGAGCATGGATCGTGGATCATGTTAGGCCGATCCACTTTAAAAACTTGCGATCCCAAATATGCGCTCCAAGTGATCCTAAGGCGATCCGTGATTCAGCCAGTCTAACTCTTGTACAATATGGAGTCACACGTACAACGGCGGCGTCTTGCCGTTGCAGCAGTAACTTTTATTATACTGAAATGTTTGCGCAAAAAATAAATAAAAAAAGAAATCGACGGTTTTGGGTGAAACAATAATATAAAAATCGATTGGCATCTGGGACTCAGCTGTACGCAGAGCTAGTTTCAGATGAAGTTGAACACAATTTTGCAAGAATGAATGCTAATCAATTTGAGATATTCGACTTTCTGAGATGTCCATGGTGAGGTGGATCGCGCGATCCAACACAACCGTCGACACCGCGCGCATCACGCAATTGAGGCACCTTTGAAGCGGGCACAAAAACCGACCGCTAACGGATCGCGCGTTCCAAAACGCGTGCATGGATCGCGCGCAGCACGTCCACACCGCCCGCATCTTTGGAACGCGCGCCTGCCGCGCGCGATCGGATCGCGGTGGATCGTCCGGTGTGGACCCAGCTATTGGTTATTTACAAACACATTCCTTGCTCATTATTGGTAGAAAAGCACCCTTACTCATGGTTATTCTACAGAGAAAATGAATACGTTTTTATCACTGAAACAAAATATATCTTATCCAATCTTTATCTGAATTAAAAATAGTTTAATAGGAAATGCTTGTGCAAAGAGCCTTCAATGAGTCAATAGTACACTTATTATTATCTATATTATATCATACATATAATCTTATTCCTTTAGCAATTATTTGAATTTGTAACTCTCCAGTTTAAACAATCAATATCTAATGAACTGTTGTATTCTCAAATTTTTATCTCAATTTTTTAAATGTGAAAACGTTTAATATTAAAAGGGGTCATTCTTTTAAACTGATAAAGATATTATGTATTACTGTTTAATTATAAACAGATGTGTTTCCTAATGTTATACATAAAGATGTGAAGACTACGGAAATTGGAAGAACATTAATATAATACAACATTTGTATTTCAAAACATTAAGCCAATAGAGGATTAAAATACATTAAAATATTAGATTTAAAAAACTTGTTTTAAATTTGAATAAACTTGAATTAAGTAGGTATTTGAACTAAATGATGATAGTCACTCATGTATACAATGGCCGTATTAGTTATTACCTAATGTGTAACGGAATTTGAACAAACCGGTATTATTACAGAAATAATTGTTTTACAGGTGGAACAGGCATTGCACCCATGTTGCAACTTATCAGACACATTTGCCAAGACCCTGAAGATAACACGGAAATAAAACTACTTTTCGCAAATCAGACTGAAGATGATATCTTACTGAGGAATGAATTGGAACAATATCAAAGGGAGCATCCTGAACAATTCAGTTTGTGGTACACGGTTGACAGGCCTACAGAGAGTTAGTATTATCAATTTTCTCATATTTTTTTTAGTAAGTAAATAAAAGTCTATGACCTATGTCCAGCAGTGGACAAATATGGGCTGATAATGATTATATTAAAGTTAGGTTAATTTAAGCTTATGAAAGGCTAAACTGATTTTGTTTTCTTGATTTCACGTATCTTCTGATTGTTTAAAACTTAGTGAAAATATGTATCTACTCAGGCGAAGCCAGTAGTGAATATACAAGTAACGTTTTTATCTAATCCTGTACTTTGCTAAGAGTTTATAAAGTGGTTTAAGATTTATCAACGGCTGATAAGTTTCATAAAAATACATAATGGGGGAAAAAACCTATTTATTACAATCGAGATTGAGATAATCCATCCGCTGAAATCGATTGAGCGTGAGTATTATTTTTAGTGCACAAATACACTAAAAATAATATAGGTGATCTGTCTTCTGGCGCAAACGGGTAAAAAATTAATTAATCGAAAAATAGCACCAAAACTGTGTTGTTATCTCAAGTTTAAGTTGAAATAATTATGTAAAATATTTCCTTTTTTATAAACGAAATGGTATAGGTATTTTTTTTCAATAAAAGTATTGTAAAAAGTAGAAATAAATACGAATTACGCTTGCTATATTTTATAGATTCTACAACATTGAAATTCTCTCCATTCTAATATTACGTTTATTTCATATACTACAGGTTGGACCTATAGCTCAGGTTTCATAAACGACGAAATGGTCCGCGACCATTTGTTCCCGCCCGCCGATGACGTCATTGTACTAATGTGTGGCCCACCGCCGATGATCAACCACGCTTGCAATCCAGCGCTCGATAAATTGAATTACCATAAAGACTTGCGTTTCGCCTACTAAGAGAAAACGTAGATTTAAAATAATATCAACTACCTCCATTGTTTTAAAATGGAATTATATTTTTTTATTTATTAAATAATTATTATTGTTGTATAAATGTTTTATTGTACGAACATATTATTTGTATCGTGTTGACTTATCGAGGTCCGATAAAGGTGACAATGTTATGTACGTAATTTTTTGAATCGTTGTTTTACAACTTGTTAATGCATATTAATATTGGTTGTGAGACGCGATGAGACTATTGTGTTAATGTCTTAATGGTTCGTAAGTGATTGAATGTTACACGGTAGATTTATAGAATTTTTAAAAATATATGTTTGGTAAAATTTATACTCAGTGACTTTGATTTGTACCTAGTACTTGTATACGGAGTATATTATTATTAGTCTGTGCTAGTACCTACATAAATAATTTTATGGAAATGTTATTCTTCTATTTTTTGCAATCGATTATATAATTAAGGAAAACACTATAAATTTAATCTAATGCGTTAGGTATACAGTTATATAATTTGATAACAATATAATCTTGATGACCAGTCATTCATTGCTCGTTTATGAAATGCATTAATTATTTTAATGGTTTCTAACGATATTAGTGACATTTCTATTTCTAAGGGCTCAAACAAATTAAATGTTTTTTATTACTAACCAAGTCATTTACCAAATAACCAAATAATTTATATTATTATTTATGAGGCTTTTTTGATGTATTATTAATGACATTTTATATCTAATTGATGATATCTTTATTCTATAAGAAGTAAAAACATGAAATTATTTTATTTTTACCACTATCTTATTACGTACTTTTATACCTACCTATAAAATGCATATGTCTCACTTTTGAAAAAAAAACAGTTATTATAGCCAAAAATAGTGCTATGGTCAGTTATTGTATAATTAAATAAATTACTTAACTATAGTTAGGAGTTAAATGATAAATAAAATAAGTGAAGGTATCCTAAATCCTAATACACTTTTAATCGCAATAGTCGTGAGGATTTTTCGCGATGCTCGCCTAGCACCCTTAGCCAACTTACAAAACATCCGTATTTATTTTAATGTTTATTACCTAGACAATAATAATAAAATTTATATAACTCACCGTTACCTACTGAACCCTTTACAAAACAAAAACGCCTACGAGATACATAACATTCATGATTCACCATTACGTTTGTATAAAATTGCTTTTAATATTAATGAAATGGTTACCAAATTAACACGTCCTATTTTTGTTACTTTCATCAGTGGATTCAACGACTATTAAACGGTTTTGTAAAGGCAAAACACGTAATATAGTTTTAGAATTCCCGTTACTATAATTTGTAGGACTTGAAAATTTTAACTAGATATTATCTTTTGAAATGGAAAACCTAAAGAAACCTAGAGCTGAATATCTATCAAGTGATATATTAGAGGAAAACTTCATCAAGTCTTTTTCACCCTTCCATGTGGTGCAAACGATATTGGGATCGTCTCGTGTAGATATTCGAGACCGATTTGTGAGTCCTCTATCAAGGAGACAAAAAATTATAGCTGCTTTTTCGTTAATCATAACTCTATTGCTATACATTTACATAATACATAATTACACTTACAACAAATTTAACAAGTATCCTGCTATTTGCTTCTTAACTACGTGCTCTACATCCGCATACTATATTATTTTCCTTTGCAATATAATTCACGTAAGGTTTGTAAATGCTGATGCGAATCAAAAATTTTATTTATTGCTCCAGGAAATTGATCGCATCATGAAAATAGACCAGACTGATAAAATTTATCATTTATTATTTCTTAATAATTTAGGCACTATAATTTCTTCTACTGTTTTCTTAGCAGCCCTATTCTTTGTAGCTATTTATGAAAATTTTATTTTGATTTTGGGATTCTCAGGAATGTTATATAGCATGTTATGTTGTATTATAGAGTGGTTATGCTGCGCAGATTTACTTGTTTATTTCTTTTTACGTTTGCGCTTTATAAATGCTATCATTATAAATCACATTGAAGGCAACACTAAATTAAAGAAATCAAAAAATACCTTTAATTTTCCTATGGCTTTTATTTGTATGCGTCGGTTAGCATTAGAAACACATCATTTTAAAACCAGTAAGACCCATGTGTACCTGAAAGCATTATTTGATGGATATTTGGCATTTCAACATCATTGCCGATGGCAAGTAAGTTTTTGTTTTTCTTTTGTTTATACTTAGGTATAACATGATTACCTGTAAACTGTATGCATATGTATAATTATAATATTATTACCTATGAGTCATGAGGAAAAAAAATATCAAATTTAAGTAGGTACGGTCTATCTATTTAAAAAAAAGTAGCCTTGGATCATCCTTGGATACAGTTAACTTCTCATTGGGTACATTAGCAGTCAGAAAAGTTCCAATCAAAATCGGTGTTACCTACTTAATTCCAGAGATTATGACGAACAAACAGACAGAATTACGTATTTATGTTCAATTTCTGACTATTTTTTTGTCAATAATTTATTGAACTAATATTAGATACCTATTTAACTGCATACTTGAATATTGACTAAATTATAATTTATTGTGTTTCAGATGCTCTTATTCTTCACCAATTTCTTTTTGCAGTCAATGTTAATTATTGAATTTAGCATCATGGCTCTACAGAATAATGTGAGTTAACAGAATACCTAGTTAAAACGATATATGTATTATATTTAAAAATTTAATTGAGAGAAGCTAAACTAAAAGCTAGATTTAACTAGAAGATAAATTAAAAGTTAAGATATTGCTCAGTTAAAATTAACAGGAGTGACAAAATACGATACGATCAATACCAAATAAAATCATACAAATCCATTCAGAGGTTTTCGCGTGAGTAACATTAAGATATGAGTAATAGATGTTTTTATTTAAGTATGAACTCAAATAAAAAATCGCGCTTATAATATACCTAATATAAATGTTATTCTGTAAAGATTAATCTTTTGAAGGTTCTGAACCAGAACCACAAAAGTAAAAAACGGAACCCTTATAATATCACTTTGTTGGCCGTCTGTCTGTATGTCAACTCCATGATCTAAACTCATAAACACGTGGTTTCAAGATGAAATTTATACCATATACCTACTTAAATCTATACTATCCCTTGAAGCTGTGAAAGAAATAAACTTCTAGCCAACGCAAAAAGAAGACTACAATCATTTTTGCTGTAAATTCATAAAATCGCACAGGAATCAAAACATAATGAAAAAATTAATGAATTAATAATTAATTTAATTTCACCTACCGTTAAAACATAATGTTGAAATTACAGTGAATCATAGGTACAAAGCAACGGCTGGTAGCTCAGGTAGAGGAATAATTGCTAAAAGCATAAATTTAACAACAAGTAATAAAAAAATACGTGTTTGCACTTGACTGCTCTTTATTAATTAAACGAAATATTTACATTTTTTTCAGGCAATGCAATGGCTGGAGCTAGTAACCTTACCCTCAGCAATAGGTGTATGCCTAATCTTGGGTACAGTAATTTGTGCTCGATGTGAATTCTTCTTTAGAGAAGTGCAGCAGACAAAGCGCTTATGCATTACTATTTTATCACAAAACTTTGAGGGTAAGCATATAATAATACATATTATTAACGAAAATTCTAATAATTCAAATAAATTTTAATTTTATTTTCGCCATAGCAGTATTCATACTAAAGAGTAAAGGATAAGTATTTAGTACTAGTTATATAATAAACTTGATGCTTTTACTGGTTTTTGTAATAGTTAAAATTATACATAAAAATTAAAATTCCATTTACAGGACCTCTACGAACAAAAGCAAAGACCATGTTGAAAATGATTGAAAATCAGCCACCACGGTTCTCTGTTTATAACATGTGGGATATGAACGCATCAGCTATGTTGAAAATGTTGAATATAATCACTACATTAGCTGTAGCTTTACTGCAATTCGCTTTTCTATAAAAAAAAATATAAAAAACATTAGAAGTAATCAAAGTATTCATTTTTAACAAAAAACATTGCAGGGGAAGAGAAGAAAATAAGCATGTCTATTCGAAACAATTTTATTTCAAGTATAAAATTAAAATATCAGGTCACACTTAAATAACTAATTATGCTTAGGCACGGACGCATATTGGACGGAACATTATAAAATATGTCTTTTATCACTGTTTCCTACTACAAAGTCTACTAACTAAGCAAAGCAAGTAGCTTTGCGCTATTTTTATACATCAATGTATAAGCAATAACCACTGCTTTATTTAATAAATGCACAGTATAAAATATTAACAATCATGTTATCAATGTAATAAATTTTAAATAAGTATATAAAAAAATACATTTAAAAAGTCTAAACAATGTAAAATTTCATTGAATTATAAATTTTTCTTCTGACAACTGCATCTTCTTAATTGAAATAACAGTAATATAATATGTATTTCAACTTTTACAATGTGTAAGTAATTGAAAAAAAAGTAAATTTTGTTAATTTCCCTTTCATTAACCAAAGATATTTAAAATAGATTGGTTAAACTACCTATGTAGGTATTTACATAACAATAATTATAGAAAATTACTTATTTACTGTTCTTGTATTTGTATTAGTTTCTTAAAACTATTTGTATAAAAGAGATTC
>CAJQZN010034621.1:0-16065 GCA_907164685.1 Colias eurytheme | reverse complement strand
GTTATAAGGTTTTTGAGGAGAATAAATGATTTATTTATTTATTTATTATTTAGATTTCTAATAAAAATATGAAAAAAATACGCTGGGGAAATAGGTAATAACATTTAATTATGTATTTATTTAAAAATAACTGATTCAATCTGTTGGTTACATTGTTTAACCTACATAAAACTATGTCATTATCTCTAGTTACATTGAAAATATATTAGAAGGAATATTGAAACTGCTGCTCTATTAAGCTAACATGAATTAGCCATTAGGTCTTACATGAAGAAATGTGTCATAGGAGCAAACGAGTATGTAAAAAAGCAATGGATAAGACATTGTTGATTTAAAAACTATGAAATATAACTTAATATTGATATAAAGAGTCTCACTTTTTTCAGCAATGTTCAATTATCAGATTTTTTTCGTATTATTAGCAAAATGTTTTAATAATTATTTTAATCAGCGGTACAAAGCAGTATAGTTTACAGCTACACTAGCTTTCCACCCGCAGCTTCGCCCGCGCAATCAAAGAAAAACCCGCATAGTTTCCGTTCACGTGGGATTTCCGGGATAAAACCTATCCTATTTCCCGGGGTAAAAAGTAGCCTATGTCCTTTCTCGGGTATCAAAATATCTCTATACCAAATTTCATGCAAATTGGTTCAGTAGTTAAGGCGTGATTGAGTAACAGACAGACAGACAGAGTTACTTTCGCATTTATAATATTAGTATGGATAGTAAACTACTTATACGCACATTTATAAGAAGTAACAAAGTCATATTAGTAGAACATAAAAGCTGAGTTTTATTTGACATCACATAAAATTACAACAAGCTATCATGTCCTTACATATTATTATTTATTAAATTATGAGAAGGTTCTGGAAACATAATTTGATCAGCGATATTAATCGTCGCACGTGTATACAGCCTACGTGTCCTTCCATTGGAACACATTCCATTGGAACATTTTGCTGGAACATTTCACTGGAACATTTCGCTGGAATGTCTATAGTATTTAATGTCTCGTACTTAATTGATATTAAATTTTGATCGTGTAGTGGACTTTGAAAATCTATTTTGATCTTTAATATTGATGAAAAGCAGTATGGATTTTACTTCCAATTTCTTCAAATCGTCTGATTTGTAATTGAATTCCAATTCAAATTCAAAATAAAAAATGTTTTGATCATTATTTGATAATATTATTGTGCAAGATCAAAACATCGTCATCACGATATTTCATAATGAACACAAATCTAATGAGTCTCAAAATTCTGACAAAATGATGATGGCTCACCATTACGGATAGTGACAATATCATAAGGCGGGTCCACACAGAGCGAGCAGCCTCGCGAAGCAATTGCTATGCGAAGCAGCTCGGTCTGTGTGGACGTGGCTCGGCCGAGGAAAACGCGTGTTACGTGCGATTACCGGTTATTAAAGACGGATCCGTCATTTTTTGTATGCACACTGGACTGAAATACCTCTATATTATGGAGAAAGGAAACTGGAATTTCTCAATCGAAAAATGGAGGATCCTCGACCACTCTACTAATGATGGCGGAAAGTTGTGTATATATAATATTCTCTACAATGAAAACATTTCTTGCGCGATTCAGAGAAGGTGTCGCTACAGAATGAACAAACGGCTAGGGCCTTTTGCGCGCATCATCTTCGCGATGTCACAGAGGCTACCGTGGACCGTTTCCTCGCGCGGAAATAGCTTCGCTAGGCGCTCTGTGTAAACTCGCCTTTTGAAAACAAGGTCAAAGTATTAAGTCGTCCCTTTTGATATTCCACTGAGTTTTATAAATGAAAATCTTGCACAAGTCGTAAATTCTCTTGTCATCACTCGAAAATTAATCTGTCTTATTCTATTTGATAAAGGACGCTCGAATTTTGAGGCGACTAATTCAAATTTCAGTTTAATATTAACGAATATAACATTTTAATGGCGCGACTGTTTTCATTTTAATCCATTTGTGTTATAAATTAGTACTTGTTAAGTCAATTTCATAAATATAAAATTAATCGAGCTCTTTAACATAAATCACATAAGATTATAATGTGAATATCCAACAAAAGATTTAATTAGATGCCATATCAATTAACTTACTACTTTTAAGATTATGATATTCGTATTTGGAATGTGTTTTTCTTTTATTAATTTTATGAGGGTCAGTTCATGGTGAAATATTATGTGACCCATTTGCTGATATTATTAAAAGCATTTTATTAAGACGCGATGTGAATAAAGCAATTATTATCAAACACATTCATTGGAATTATAATGTGCTTGAGTTTTTATTTTATTAAGACGCGATGTGAATCCTAAAGACATCATAAGACTAGTTATAGTATTCGAACTCAGTTCACTTTACCGTAGCGATGCCTTGCAGCTTACACAGATAAATTATCGACTAGATAAGTTTATGTTACTAGAATTAAAACCAAACTATATTTATGGGTTACATTTTATCCCTTAAAAATATAAAATATACAACTATCAAGTTCAATACTCGTAAATCAAAATACTTTTTGCCAACCCTAGGCTTTTCACACTTACTCGATTATACCCCGTATTAAGTGCTTAACTTTCTGCAAAGAGCAATAAATAAAATAACCTCAACAGTGTGGTTTATTGAACGTGGAAATCCGCTGAGCTGGTAAGAAAGAAATAAAATATATTATTAAGATTCATTAGGGCGGGTCGTATAAATACGCGTAGGGTTGTCACTTTTGGGTTATTCACTTAAACTTTTTCCTCACCATTTATTCTTTAGCAAACGGCAAATGCATGTGAAATGTGTATTAATCCATCAGTCCTCGGAATCACAGACACAATAGAAAATCTATTGTGTCGCGCCCCGATCGGGCCTTACGGTGGTCAATGGGTTAATAATTAAAAAAAATATAGTGGTAAAAATATTTCTTGGAAAAAAATAATATTATTTTTGTTTCCCAAGCATTGCATGTGATTATTAAGTATTTTATCATCCTTGCATCATGATGGTCATAAAACATAAATTATCACATCCGCATTTCATCGTGTTGAATAATAATTAATAAGCCCTATTTAATTCAAACCCAATTTGTCTGTTGGCAACCCTACTTCACAAGTCATCGTCATCTCTCTGAATACGACTCCTAGAATTTTCATTGCCTCATTACTAGGCCTATATTATGGGCCGTATATAAACACGGAATAACATAACACGTTCCATTCCAGTCATATTTAGTACGGAATGCTTCAAGAAAATTCTGGAATTAAGCTTATAATTTAAAGCTAGTTATCTTCTGTTCGAATTTTCTTCAACCACGTTCACTGTGAAGGACTCTGAAGGTAAAAATAATTGACATGTACCTATTACGTTAAAAAATATATATTTAATTTATTAGGAAATAAATTTTCTAAGTAGTTTAAATATAGCACTGTTGATATGAAAAATCAATTTTTATACATTACTAGATTTCCGCCCGCGGCTTCGCCCGCGTTTTCAAAGGAAAACCCGCATAGTTCCCGTTCCCGTGGGATTTCCGGGATAAAACCTATCCTATGTGTTAATCCAAGTTACCCTCTATATGTGTGCTAAATTTCATTGTAATCGGTTCAGTAGTTTTTACGTGAAAGAGTAACAAACATCCATACATCCTTACAAACTTTCGCCTTTATAATAGTATTAAGATTTTAGCACCAAAGCTAGTGATTGCTATTATTAGACCAAATATTCTCAAAATATTATTCTCTAATACCTAATTGTAAACCAATTTGAAAATATGAGGACCTTCTGAATTTGACTCAACAAGGAATCAACTTTTTCCGTATGTGTCAAATTACTTTCTGTAGGGTAAACTAATTTTAAACTTTTTTTATTTAAAAGCTGGCACCTCTAGAAGCTTCATTTAATTTTATCCGATTCATATAAAATTTTATGCAGATCGACATTAAATTTCTTTTCTATATTTACTAGTGTTTATGTCACTTGAAAAACAACACAAAAATTGCTTTCATAAAATTTGAAACGTTACTTCAATATCGAGTTACACCCCTTAATTGAAAATTAAAACGGACCAATCAACAAAATAACGATTTAAAATTACAACTCTCCGTAACAAGAAGCTTCAAAAACAAATGTAAACAATGTTTCAATTTGGTTATTTAACATGGAAGTTTTGACGCCATTATAATTATGAAGGGGCTTTCAATTCAATGACCATCAACATTGAATTTAAAGAACAATAATTATTATATAATTTAAGCATTTAATAATAAACTAAGAGTTTCTTCTAAAAGTTGGTTGTATTATAGACAAACAATAGTAAGTAATTAAAGACTTTTTTTTACGTATTTAAAACACGATTTATTCATATTATTTAACCCGAGTTTCGCGTTATCAATTCTATTAGATCTACCTACCATTGTAGCGCCTACAAAAAGTTTGAAAGACTTTAATTTCTAAATGTAGGTACTCAAATGAAAAAATATATATATTCCGAATGAGTTATCCATACTAATATTATAAATGCGAAAGTAACTCTGTCTGTCTGTCTGTTACTCAATCACGCCTAAACTACTGAACCAATTTTCTTGAAATTTGGTATTGAGATATATTGATACCCGAGAAAGGACATAGGCTACTTTTTATCCCGGGAAAATGACGCAATCCCGGAAATCCCACGGGAACGGGAACTACGCGTGTTTTTCTTTGACTGCGCGGGCGAAGCCGCGGGCGGATACCTAGTATAAAATATTTCCTCTTTATAGTATTAGTGTAATAGCTGATAAACTCCTACATATTTTTATTTATATCTCTTTATTCATAACGTGAAAGAAACCACATGTTCACTTGCAATTTTTCCTTATTTTCGTAATGTTGTTTCCGTTATTCGCATTAGTGATGCGAATAGTGATTCACTTATAGGTGCTTATAGTAAGAGTTTGTAATGATTTCAAAAGCAAAACGTTACTAAGTCTTACTACAGAAAAATTAAAGTAGTCATAACATTCCCAAAACATAAAATAGAACAGACTTTTACGGGATTTAACTTTAATGGAATTTTTTGTATAACTTCGGTTCATATTTTTTGAACTGAATCATAGCCAAACGAAAATAAGTCTTTCCTTTTTATAATGTAAGTCTAGATTGAGTAATTATTGCTTGATTATTGTTAATTCTTGATATTATCAGCTTTCTATTCATCGATGCATTGTGTACTTTTTTAAGAATCATTTACAATTCACATAATATTATATTTTCCGACTAAATCTAAAAGCATCAATATATAATGCTCAACACAACGATTTATACTGCCCTGAGAATTACTGAAATACATTTTCTATCAGTATATGTAAATTCGTTGATAATATCGTATTTGAACCAATATGTGTTCATGTGTTTGTTTATGGCTGATTTATTTTTCGATCGTTTTCTCAGAAGCCCCTGAAATTTTTATTAAAAGGAAACCAAACGCGTGTATTTATGAGACACGGAAAGATTGTGTTCTTTTGATGTGAAGGAATAAAGTATATTAGGTATATTCATGTTTACTGAATTATTTCAGTAATGTTTGTAAAAAAAAAACCTATTGATTTGAAAAACGGATTTTAATTCGGTTTAATCATGAAGAAATTAAGCTCCTTTCAATGTGTTTTATATTTAGCAATAAAATATTTGGTTTCATTTGATAAAGCATATTTTAAGTCCGTTTAAATTCTAATTTTTAAACATTTTTAAAACCAAATTCTACATGCGTATTTTTAGCTTGTTTTTTGTTCCTTTCTTCATATTACTTCACACATCTGACTCCATATTTTTAAACTTTATTATAAGTTCACTTACAGAGCTTAGTATAACTTAATCCTGTTTTTGTTTATTCACATTCAGAACTTAAAAACAAACTTTGTATTTCCAAGTTATGAAGTTAAATAACTCCTGTTCTATGAAAACCTTCAAGAAATCTGTTCTCATTTATAAATGGGAATATACATATAAACTCGTATCCAGTTACTAACTGCTGAGCAAAACATTCCAAGAAAAAAATATATTATTACTAGCGGTCCGCCCCGGCTTCGCCCGTGGTACATGTTTACGTTTTCTCTACATAAGAACCATCCTCGTACTTCAAGGAATATAAAAGAAAAAGAATTATCGAAATCGGTTCAGCCGTTCTCGAGTTATGCGCTTACCAACACATTTTGCGATTAATTTTTATATATAAGACTAGCGGTCCGCCCCGGCTTCGCCCGTGGTACATATTTAAGTTTTCTCTACATAAAAACCATCCTCGTACTTCAAGGAATATAATAAAAAAATAATTATCGAAATCGGTTCAGCCGTTCTCGAGTTATGCGCTTACCAACACATTTTGCGATTCATTTTTATAATATAAGATTATGTACTTCTAAAAATATAAATTTATGTGTCCATTTTGGTAATAGCTATATTTGAAGTGATTTTATCACTTCATAGTCGTTGTGCAACGGATTTTGATACGATTTTTTAAATAGAGAGAATGGTTCTCGAGTAAGATTTTAATAGGCACATAATTAGTTTTAGACAAAGCGGACGAAGCTAGTTTACAAATACATTTACGTACACTACTGTAGGTATTGAACAATAATTATTATAGTTTAAAAAACTAAAAAAACGTGTTTTAATTCGTAAAATTGTCGATTGTCATCGATCCTTGATAAGTGTTCAAAGTTTGAATTAAATCTGTCCGTAAAAAGTGGATCAATAATAATAATTATGAGTCTAGGAATGTGTTACATAGGTATATAAAAATGTCGGTTACATACAATCATACAGATGAAGCTATACAAGTATGTTAGAAACGATTATCATCCTATTTCTTTCTAAGATGAAACAAAGTGAATCTTTTCAAGTGCCGATGCCGTTACTAGGAACTCAGCGTCGTCTGGAGATAATAAAATCGTTCACATCAAAACAGATCATAACATGAAGAACACAAAAATAGACTTGTTAGAAGGTAAACGATTGAAATTTAACACACCTTTTTCGAACTCAAACATGTATTCAATTTGACTTCAAGCACTTTTGAATCGTCATGACATTTTTTAACATTTACTACCGATTTGAAAAGCAGTATCTATGGCGAGGAACCGGCAAGAAACTCCATAGTTGCTCTTTTAAAATCATGTCAATATTACAATTTAATTTTACATAGTAATAGTAATTTGAACGCAGTCATTTGAAGAGATTTTATCAACAGAATATGTGTTTCTGTACAATTCATCGGCTTGTTATATTAAATCGTAAATCTCGATATATATTGAAAGACACATATTATGTTTATACATTTTAAGCGTACCTGCCTGTTTTAGTGAGGTTGTGACGAGGCTAGGTCACACAACACAAGCAAACGATATACAAAAAACAAATGACAGAATAATATAGTACCTATCTATCTAATAAAAAGTTATTATCTTCTTAGGGCCGATTTTTCAATGCTTGGATAAAACTTATCCGTCCAATAAAGTATTACACGATAATATTTAAATGTCAGGTAAACTGTCAAATACGGGCAATTAGAAAACGTTTTTAAAATGGTAGTTTTATACATTATTCGACGAATAAGTTTTATTCAAGGATTGAAAAATCAGCCCTTAATAAAATACGCACTTGTTTTTGTAAACTGAAGCGTACCGTTATCCCAGATTTTAATATTGAACATTACTATAAACCACGAAGCTCAAAAGACGAAATTTCTAGACTTAAAGTCCAGTACCTAATTATCATACTAAAACGGGCTAATACACAAAGTTTCTTACCACTATAAAGTTTTATTGCCTGAAGTATGCTTATCTGTGTATTTCATAAAGACTTGTGGTCTAGCGGTAGTTATTAATTTAATTTTAACCAATTTATGGAAGTACATTTTATATGGATTGTCACAAAATATACCTATACAAAAGGCTGATGCTGAATGGCATTGTTTTACAGAATAAGTACATCTTTGAAATGTTTCCACCAATTTTTCATCAAAAATAATATAATTATCATTTTCTATCATTCTCTAATATCATCAATTTCATCGTTTATTTTTATCAGATTAAGTAGGTATCTACATTTTTCCTCCTTTCCTTTTTGTAATTTATCTTAATAAATAGTTGTTACTTTGATACTTGACAGGGTCAAAACTAATGTTCCAATCTTAATCATGACAACTCAACAAATTAAATAATTATATTATGTACTGTAATAATATAATATGTGTATTAAAAAAACATTATCGTTAAAGTCACGTTAACCGTGTTAAATTTCAATGTTATTTTAATGCAATATAAAAAATTAATTATAAAAATGTACCTAATCTTCCCACTGTGCATAAATTCAAATACAGATATGAGATATCTGCATGAAAAATAAAGCCAAAAAATTAAACATTATCTTGTCAAAATAATGGCGTGGGTTGAATTATCAATGGTTGTCCGTTTTATTTTGTTTTTAATCCGTTTCCTCTTTCGCCCACGACTTGATTTAAAAATTATACATTTATTCTGAGTTACAAAGGTTATATTAAGATTAAAAGCTTTGGCCATTTGGTAAACTCTGATAAAAATAATATGTAGATTTGAATATTTGGCATTTTCGTTGTCCAATATAATATTTTATACTTGGTACTTACGATTTAGAAAGCGACGTCTAAAAGCTTATTATTTCTACTGTGTACTATTATGTATTCGGATGATTCTGATGATGGATTTTAATTATATCAACATTCACATGTAAATAAATAGTTCCTTGGAAGATAAACTACACTAGCGCTAGAATATAATAAAATACAAAACGATTTCCATCTACATGGAGGTATAAACTTAATAAAAACAAATAACAAACGCATCTACAAAGCAATGTTACTATTTGATTAAATTCAACGCTAAAACTCAAAAGAATGAATATAGTTAAATCGGTTTGTTCCAAGCTTTATCATTGAGAAAATTTCCAACGTACTATATTTACGTCAGCCAACTTTTAACCTATTTTTCTTGTAGATCAATACAATATTTCATACAGTTTATGAGTTCACCTTGGATTTATTCAAGAATAGATCAAACGGTAGAATAGTCAATAGTGTTTATGTGACAGGAAGGTAAACGTCTAAAGGTGCCACTTGATATGGACAAATAATTGCAAAAAGTAGGTTTTTATTTGCCAATTTTTAGTAGAAATGCTATAAGGGAAGAAAACTAAATTTTATTTATTTATTAGACTTATTTATTTTGCCAATCATAATAAAGTTTATCTACGAGCTCAATTCTTTCTAACATATTCAAGTCCCATAGAATAAATTCTTCAACACACTGAATACAAAATAAAATGCTTCTAAACAAAAATATTATTCAAGTACTGAAATATAAATAGAACACTACTGAATAAAAATTCAGTTCAATTCTTTACCGTTTTAAAGAAAACTTGAGCATTTTGCTCAACCACTCCCAGTTTCTCACAGCGCGTTGAAATATTAATAAAAGTTTTACTCAAAAGACCTTGTAGAAAATTTTAAATTCGTTGTCATGGCAACATAGTAAACACGTTGAGATGTTTACTACTTCTACGATTATTTTAATTCATCAGTGGCATAAAATAATTACTATAAGAATGATGTGCAAAAATAATATGTATGTACGTATATTAAATTATAGTATTATTATTTCATTAGGTTATTTTAAAGTTTTACGTTCTATTTTATTAAGATAAATAGCTTTTACGATTTCCAAATGAAAAGCCAAATGTATTAAGGAAAATAATATTCTTCACTGAATCACTTTTAGTGATTTCGTGCCAACAGATAGGTAGATATATTCATTATTCCAAATACTCTAGCCTTATAAAAGTTGCTCGTGAGATGCGCTTCGATGGTCGAGAAAATCACGTCCACTTGTTTGAGAGATTAACTGAAAGATAAAGCATGCCATTAAACAATTTTATAATTTTAGATAACAACTTATAGAAATGCATTGGACGTAATACTACAATATATTACGATGTACTTCAAGTCTCTACATTTTGGACCACAGATTCAAAGTAGCGTTCAAGTTATTTCAATATACCCTGCAAATAAGAAATAAAATAACTTGAAAATCCAAATTTTCTATTAACGTAAACGTGCTCACTTTAAATATGTATTACAATATAAAATGAAGTTCGAGTGACACTGAAAAAATTGATCTTTGAAGAAATAAAGGTTTATGGAAGATTGTCTTTTTGTACCTATAAAAAAAAATATTGTAACCAAACGCTCCAGGGCTTCTATTTGAACCCTTTTCTCCAACATTTATCTATATTTCAACTAGTTTTGGACAGAGGAAACATCAAAATTTTGTTTCTTTATTCATTACAGCTTAACTAAAGCTACGGGCGAAAAGCTTTAAGCAAGTAGGCTATATTGTTATACCGGTTTTTTTTTCTACCCACATATTTTATTCACAGTGATTTTTCAATATAAAATATATTATTTATAACAAATGCGCTAGTGAAAAATAAACTAATAATCAAAGATTAACACTGCATGTACCAATAAAATAGAGCTACATATTTCTAAAAAGTAGAACACAAACATGTTATTATTAAACAGATAGAATAATTTAATTAATAGGCTGATTACAATTTATAATTTTCATAGCAGCGGAGTCTTCTCTATACTTAAAACCGCAATTTATACTTATACAATACTGGAGGTCCGCCCCGGCTTCGCCCGTGGTACATATTTTGCAATGAAAGGTAGCCTATGTCCTTTCTCGGGTATCAAAGTATATCCATACCAAATTTCATGCAAATTGGTTCAGTAGTTTAGGCGTGATTGAGTAACAGACAGACAGACAGAGTTACTTTCGCATTTATAATATTAGTATGGATACAAGGCAACATAATATACACTATCGTATTTATAATAATATTATGGATAATACGGTGCCTAGACAGCTTAGAGGCTACTACCGAAGATTGCACTAAAGCTTAGCCAGTCTGATGTTTTCTTCGACAAATGTCACTTTTCTCTGGGGATACTTTGTGGCTGACCTTTTCAATCGCGTAAAGAATAGTTGGATTTTGTTCTATAAAAATTGAGGTCAAATTTATAAAAGGCGTTTGGAATTAACGAACAGTAAAAGGCTAACACAAGCTTAACGTAGGTATATTATCCTACTACTATTATAAAGGCGAAAGTTTGTATGGATGTATGGATGTTTGTTACTCTTTCACGTAAAAACTACTGAACCGATTACAATGAAATTTAGCACACATATAGAAGGTAACTTAGATTAACACGTAGGATAGGTTTTATCCCGGATATCCCACGGGAACGGGAACTATGCGGGTTTTTCTTCAAACGCGGGCGAAGCCGCGGGCGGAAAGCTGAGGAAATAAAAAAAGATAACTGACGTTAGGTATATTTCTATATTCGTTTCTTATTGTATGTACCTATAAATATCTGAACTTAATTCAATATTTGAAAATAAATATGAGATTTGTTAAGGTCGCAATGCGTATTTCCATCAATGTGACAGATGTGCTTCTCCTTATAGACCTGAAATATTATATCCGTTCAAGGCTTGTCTCAATATTCATTGCTATTTATTTATATACAGAAACTTACTTTTTCAGAAAATCATCTCATTCGATAGAATTCGTTATGAAATAAGAGAAATTTTAATAATATGTAAGAAAATAAAGAAACACGAGTTTTGGTCCTTCATAACAAATGCAGCCAGGTGTTCAAGCAGTTAACGAATTTCGCTTACTCAACAAACAGATCGTCCACTCCACTGGAGAACCATTGACCCAGTTACACCGTAACACTGTTAGATATGAACACCTACTTGTGTGGAGTTCTATGGCCTAAGTGAAGAGCGGTTTGGGGTTAGAAGTGTAAATTGTACCTTATGTCCTTGAGATAGAATTTAATTTTCACTTACTTATGTGGTAGCTCTATAGTGGAAAAGCTGTGGCGATGCTATAGGCGGTTTATGGTTAAATTGTGCCTTATGTCCTTGAGATAGAGTTCAATTTTCGATGAGTGGTGAATTTCTATGGTGGACAAGCTGTGGCTCTGCCAAAAGCGGATTCGAGTTAGAAGGACTGTAAGTTGCAAATTGTGCCCTAATTCTTCAGTGTAGAGTTCAATTTTCATCTACTTGTGAATTACGAAGTTCTCTGGTCGACAAGCGGTAGCGATGCAAATAGCGTTTTGTTGATGGTTAGACGGGTATCTATAAATTATTGTGCGTTACCTTTGAGTAAGGTACAATTTTCGGTGGCAAAATTGTAACACCTACCTGTGTATAAATCTATGGTGTATAGTGTACAAGCGATGGCGAAGCTAAGATTGTTTTTTTTTCTGGTTAAAAGAACTGTTAGTTGTAAATTGTGCCTTATGTCCATCGACTAGAGTTCAATTTCCAGGGAGAGAGGTAAAAAATTGAAATGGTGTCCGAATTTGGAGATATAAAAAGAGGATAATTATATCCTTCCAGTATATTTACCATAAAAAGGCCATTGAAAAGGTACGAATACTTTATAATCCATGATAAAAAATGCTGTATTCCCACTTCTGATACATTAAATTTGCTTTTTGCAGATAATATTATGTTACTCGTAATAAATGTTGTTAGTTTAAATTATTCCTAGCTTCTTTCTTTTTCGTGAACACAGCCTTAGTCTAAGAAATTGAGTGTTGTTTACATTTTGTGCTTCATTTAATGCAGTTTCACAAAGTTCCAAGGACTGCTTTCACAGGTTAATGTTAAAAGATCTTAGGAAGTTTTCTTCTAGTTAAGTAAATAGAATCAGAATATAAGGTCCATTTAATACATTTTTAACATGAATTTGTACCTTATCTACTAAGGTTAGGTATCTATTAAGGTTAAATCCAAATGGTGTTTTTTTTTGTCATTTTTGCTACAGAGTATCATGAAAAACTATTTTTCGTACTCCCTTTGGAAAATATATCTCTATATTCAAGACAAGTGCACTTATATTCTTTCGCACTGGAGTTGAAGAACTCTAGGGTGAAGTTTTCTTGGAAGAACTTTAGGATTTTATCTAACCACAGATAATTTATTATTTCTATGCTGCCAACACTAAATAACACTTAAATATAATGTAATGATTAAATTTCTGTAAAATTGTCTCTTTAATGAAATAAAAATAAGTGGTTTTTTATCTTTCGAAAATCATTTTAAATCTTATAAAATCTATAAAAATTAATTGCAAAATGTGTTGGTATTCGAGAACGGCTGAACCGATTTCGTTATTTTTTTTATAACATTCTTTGAAGTACAAGGATGATTCTTATGGAGTGCAAACGTAAACATGTACCACGGGCGAAGCCGGGGCGGACCGCTAGTTATAAATAAAATCTAAAATTAAGGCCTCATGAAAAAGCAAGTCCAACATTATCCGAAGGAATGAAAGTCAAAGCAACCTTTGCCTATTGGAATGAATACTAGCTTTACAACTCAGATAACTTCAATAAGATCTTTGGTAAGACTTTAGTCAGTCTGTCTAAGCACAAAGGACACAACTTCATGTCCATAGTAATTAGGCGATCTGGAAATGAACGTACATTTTGCCCTTACCCTATTTTGCTTAAATACTCTTACGACATCGACATCGACATCTTTTCTCTCTACATAATGTAGCGTGTTTTTAGTTTTTCCAACAATTTTTATTTAAATAAATAAGAAATTGAAATACGTTCTAGTTACTATAACAACTTCAATCAAAGAAAGATAGCTATCGACGAAGGAAGATTATCCATTGCAAAGTAACTGAATAAGATCAGTGATAACAGCGTAAAACGATAACAAAAATTTATTGCATAATTTCATATCAAATATAAATGGGTCTATTCAGTTATTCTATTCACTAAGCTATTGCTTATGAAAAGAAATATTTTGAATTAAAAAAAAAATCAGCTTTTCAATGTTCCTATTTAATGCGGCAAAATCTTTTCTAAAAATAATAATATCAGTATTGCCTATTTCGCGAACATCCTAAACTATAATTAATGTTCGTGATAAAATTCAATTGAGAGAGATAATGTTTTTGTAGTACCTACTATAATACTTTTACGTGTTTCTACTATGTACTAGAGAGGACATTGCTACTACACTATTTGTAACACGAGTTAGAGTCAATCGTCTCAAACTATTTTTTTTGTTACATTGATTGGTTTTAATTATCTGTCTTCTCTATACGTAGTAATAATACCTCAATGGTTCTTACAAACATTTTCATAAGTAAATAATTATGTAGCAAAATTAGAAAGCCAAAATGAAGAGCAAATTTTAACCTCGATATTATTATCAGTATAAATTTTGACTCGAATTTAATTATCAAGCCAAACTATGAAAATACTCACTTGTCAAAATAGATTGGAAGTTGGAACCGCAAATATTATTTTCATTCTGATTTATAGCCTGTTTTGTAACTGGATAATAATATTGTTTTTTTATTAAAAAATTACTAGCTTTTCACCTCTGGCTTCACCCGCTTCGTCTAAAACTTCTCGAGAATTATCTACTCTATGTATCAAAAAAAAAGTTGTGTGGTTTTATGAAACCACGGTAAAAGTGAAACTGTTCGAACGGTTCCGAACACTGCTTTATACCTACTCGGCAGCCGACCGTCACGCGACATGCGCTACACAGACCAAAAGTTTGAGACGATGTAATAAAAGTTTCACTTTAATAATCCACTTAAAAATCCCTTGCGTTCTTCAAGTTTTAACCAAAACAGACAGAAGCGACTTTGTCTTATACCTACGTGGTAATAATCTGTCAGATAAAAAATTAATAATGAAAATTTGAAAGAACAAAGCAATCAAACAAAAAGTACCTACTGAATAGACTATCAATGAGTTTATCAGCAAGTTGTGAAACAGGTCCTTAAGATTATAAACCTCTTACGTTCGTAATCTGCTATTTTCACCGTATATATAAAAACATAACACAAATTTAAGCCCTTTACCTGTTTTAATTAACGCTATATCAAAAAGAGTTAGAGGAAATAAAAGTATAATTAATTAAAGCAGCCCTTTGAGCACAGCAAATTTTCATTAATATCTAAAGTTTTCGTTTGAGGAAGCTTAAAATTCAATTAGAAGTTGATTCAAAGTTCTATAGGTATCTAAAACCTCAACTTTTTTGTTGGAAACCTTAAGATTTGATAATTTAACCTTTCAAATAACATATTTAGATAATTTTATTACGTTGTAGCTACGTATTTAAATATATTATGTTTTATCATTAACTGGCTGTGCCCCGCGCTTTTACCTGCATTACTCCGCTCCTATTAGTCTTAGCGTTATAATATAATAATATAGCCTATTTCGTTAAATTGACTATCTAACAGTGAAATAATTTATTCAAACCGGACCCATGGTTCCTGAGCTTAGCGTATTCAAGCAAACAAACAATCTCTTCAGTTTTATAATATTATCATAGATAACTAGCAAACCGGGTGAACTCCGTTTCGCCACAAGAGACTTTCTTTGCTATAAACCTCACGGAGCCCGAGACCTTTCCAACGAATGCAAAACCATGGAAATCGGTTCGTGCATTCTGGAGTTATAGCGTTAGGAAGGAAAACCCGACTTATTATTATATAGTAAAAAAAATATGCCAGTAATATACTTACGCCTTATAAGATCATTACAAAACACTTTGTTTTTATTATTTCACGTCATACAGAAATAGTATTGTAATGAGTCATAAAATATCTCTTAGACTAATAACTAAGCTAAGTACTATATTTCTCATAAAATAATGACGATTCCGTTGGGACATTATAGTTATTTTATTAGTCTGTACATGTATCAGTGAATTAAGAAACTTCGAATATTAAACTCAATTATTTTTTTGATGCAAAGGAAAAAAGTCAATACTTTTCACGTAGGATTTAACGTTTTTTTTTAACAATGTTTATTATTTAACGTTTGAAACCCATGTAGCCTTCATTTTAAATGCAATTACCATTTTCCAAATATTTATTTTCTGACATAAACATTTTTTATATAATGGTTAGGGAGCCAGGTGCAAATTTGGTTAAC